>CAKAOI010015292.1:0-13811 GCA_916701655.1 Sebastiscus albofasciatus
TATATATATGTATATATGTATATATGTATTTGGGCTGTCAGTCGATTAAACTATTTAATCGCGATTAATCGCAAAATAATGAGTTACAACAACTACATCACCTATTGGTAAACGCATACCAAGCCACAGAGCAAAATTAGGGCTGTCAACTGATTAAAAATATTTAATAGCAAATTAATCACACATTTTTTGTCTGTTCAAAATGTACTTTAAAAGGAGATTTGTCAAGTATTTAACACTCTTATCAACATGGGAGTGGGCAAATCTGCTGCTTTATGCAAATGTATGTATATATTTATTATTGGAAATCAATGAACAACACAAAACAATGACAGATATTGTCCAGAAACCCTCACCGGTACTGCATTTAGCATAAAACAATATGCTCCAATCATAACATGGCAAACTGCAGCCCAACAGGCAACAACAGCTGTCAGTGTGTCAGTGTGCTGACTTGACTATGACTTGCCCCAAACTGCATGTGATTATCATAAAGTGGGCATGTCTGTAAAGGGGAGACTTGTGGGTACCCAGAGAACCCATTTACATTCACATGTCTGGAGGTCAGAGGTCAAGGGACCCCTTTGAAAATGGCCATGACAGTTGTTCCTCGCCAAAATTTAGCGTAAGTTTGGAGGGTTATTTAACCTCCTTCCTGACTAGCTTTAACTTGTCACCATAACATGGTTGGCACCGATGGTTTCTTTAGGATTTCTAGTTTTATATGATGCCAGTATCTTCTCTAGCTTTAAAACGGAACCTGCTACAACCTAAAAACCGCAAGTTGCATTAAAGAAATGAGTGGCATTAAAACAAATTTGCATTAACGCGTTATTATCAGGTTAACTTTGACAGCCCTTATATATATACTGTATATATTCTTTGATAATTTCGGAGTGGTACTTAACCACAAAAGAAATACAAGAATCTACTGGAAGATGAAGCTTCCTCATTCCAGTGAAAGACTTAGACCGCACGAGACAAAGTGTGAAACACGTCAGATGAGCAAAAACAAAAAGAAGGACATTTTGGTTCATGTGGTATTGCAGGGTGTGATGATCATACTGTGTAGCAAAAGGAGGAACTATCTTCTAATCAATGCCTAATGCTATGATTGATCAGAGAAAAGCAGATGTGACAAACTTTGCAAAACAAGATTCTGAGATCATTTCACACATTAGCCGAATATATACTTCCGGAGTTTGTTTTGTTGTGTTTTAAGGTGGGATGCATCTGCAAACTTGCAGCACCGACAGAGCACAGTTCCATGATGTGACACAGGAAGTCTTGCATCTCTTCAGATGACTGTCACTGTTTTAAATGGGATTTTTACTCTAAATGCTATAAGCACTATAATTCAGTGCAGCATTTATTCAACCACCATGTATTTACAGTGCAAAACATTCATCCCACTTGGAATTTTAGATGTTCAATTGTTTCACACTCAATGGAATGTGGATGGAAAGGAGATAGAGGTTGTTAAGGCCAACAAATACCTTGGCATCTTGATTGATGACTCCCTTACTTTTAAACCACATGTGCTGTACCTTGTAAAAAAAACTGAGGTTAAAACTGGGTTTTTATTTTCGAAACAAGTTGTGTTTTTCTTTTAATGTAAAAAAGTGTCTTGTTTCTACAACATTTTTACTGGTTTTAGATTATGGAGATGTTTTGGACATGCACGCCTCTGCTCAATGCCTTCAGATGGTTGATGTAGCTTACCATGCATCCTTGAGGTTCATTACAAAGCTCTGACTCACCACTGTGAGTTGTACTCCCGGGTGGGATGGCCTGCACTGGCAACCCGTAAGCTCTCCCACTGGTACATCTTTATATATAAGGTGATTCTGGGTCTGCTCCCACAATACTTAAAGGGACTGTTTGTAACTTCTTACACGTATAAATTATTGCGGGTTGGTGTCCCATGCGCGCTCCCGTGTGGCTACGCTGTTCAGACAAGACTCCAACACAAACTACACGGAAGCACCAAAACCTCAAAGTTCTATCTAGTGAAGCCCATCTGTTAAACTGTGTTAACTCTTCCTGCTCCAGCCCCCTGACCACGATCAGAAGACACAGGGAGCTTTGGTCTCCAGGGCCAGAGTCAACGCTGTACTCTGCTCCTCTGCCTGCCTGCTTGCCTTCACTCACACACCGCGCTTGTTCTCACTCGCTCAACCTCTCATGTGCATGCACACGCACTACACACTGCAGAAGACGGAGTCTGAAGCAGGAAACACAGTATCAGCAGTGATTCATGGAGAGACCTTGGTCTGGTCAGCTAACATTACTGCCAAGCAGCTGAAATATAGAGTGATATTGTGCTTTTAGCTGACGTGTGTTGCCTCACTGTTTTGAGCGATGCTCGTTCATGTCTATGTAGAGCGAGCGCGAGCAACAGGATGCTGATTTTCGTTGACTTTCGTCTGACTTTCTTCTGACTTTCGTTAACAAGCAATTTCTGATTCTTACAAATAGTCCCTTTAAGTATACATAGTTTGCAGTTAAAGAGTTACAACACAGTCTCACTGCAGTTTGTGAAATAGTGACAAAATTTGATGTATTTGATCTGTGTACATAGACACAAATTTACCTTTTTTTCGTGACGCTCAGCACAACTTTCATCAACATATTTTTTGCGTGTTTTCCTGCAAATGTCCAGCAACACTGGACAATGTGTCAGTATTTTCAAAATAAAACTATTTAGTTAGGTTTAGGAATAGATTGACTTGGTTAGGTTTTTAAGCAACAAAACTATTCAGTTAGGTTTAGGAAAAGGTCGTGGTTTGGATTAAATTATCTTCAGAAGTGCTGTAATTTAACTCGCGAAGGAGGTTAAATATCACTCCAAAACTTACGCTAAATTTTGGCGAGGAAAAACTGTCATGGCCGTTTTCAAAGGGATCCCTTGACCTCTGACCTCCAGATCAGTGAATGTAAATGGGTTCTATGGGTACCCACGAGTCTCCCCTTTACAGACATGCCCACTTTATGATAATCACATGCAGTTTGGGGCAAGTCATAGTCAAGTCAGCACACTGACACACTGACAGCTGTTGTTGTCTGTTGGGCTGCAGTTTGCCATGTTATGATTGGAGCATATTGTTTTATGCTAAATGCAGTACCTGTGAGGGTTTCTGGACAATATCTGTCATTGTTTTGTGTTGTTAATTGATTTCCAATAATAAATATATACATACATTTGCATAAAGCAGCATATTTCTCCACTCGCATGTTGTTAAGAGTATTAAATACTTGACAAATCTCCCTTTAAGATATATTTTGAACAGATACAAAATGTGTGATTAATTTGCGATTAAATATTTTGAATCGACTGACAGCCTTAATTTCACTCTGTGCCTTTGTTTGTGTTTGCCAATAGGTGATGTAGTTTTTGTAATTTGTCTAATTGGTGGTACAGTATGCTCTGTTCTTGAGGCCTTGGTGTGTTGTTGGAGCAGGTTTGTGAACTCAGCCTCGGGACCAGCTGGGTAAGGGGGTTTTCATTTTTGCTCATCTCTTGGCATTGCAGGGCTTGGTAATGATATGAAAGGGGGTCACTATGTTTTAGATGTGTCCAAAACTTAATTGCTCTTTTTTGTATTTTTATTATTCGTGGATATTGTCGCTATTATGGCTTACTTCTGCTCTGCATTTGTAGTTTTCCTCTGGCCATGTAAGGAGAATCTTACAGAACTATTCAATATATGGTGTGACTTTTCTTCTTACTTCAAGCTCCATATACAGTAAAGCTACTGCCGACCGAAGCTTCCTCATTCAAGTAAATGAGCTCGACCACATGAGGCACAGTGAGAAATGAGTCAGATGAACAAAACCGAACCAAGACCAGATGTGTGACATTGTGGTTCATGTAGTATGGGAACAAGGCATGCACTGCTGCTGTGATGGAGCACAGCTCAAACAGTAAAAAGAAAGAGTTGTGTACAGATAACACATTTTGCTTCTTTAGATGTTTTTTTTTGTAATCATAGTTAATTATTGCACACATTATTCAATATATGAATTTAGAGACAGTTTTGTAGTGTTTTAAAGTAGGATGCATCTGTAAACTTGTAGCACTAACAGTGCTAACAGAGCACAGTTTTACTGTGTGAACCAGGAAGTTTGAAAGCGTCTCTCGAGATGACTGCACTTTATTCATAATCGCTATTTCTACTGCATGTTTTAATATTTAAGCACTATCATCCAATATGATATTTTTTCCAGGTATTTATAATGCCAATAAAAAACATTCAACAGTGTACAAAACTGGTATTTTCTTTTTTAGAAAATCAGAAAAAGACAGCTAAGGTGAAAACAAATTCCTGAAAATGCATTCAAATTAAGTACAAATTAGGGCTGTCAAAGTTAACATGATAATTCGTTTGCGCAAATTCATTTTAACACCACTAATTTCTTTAACGCAACTTGCAACATCGATATTTTGGAGACTGTAGCGGGCTTAGTTTTAAAGCTGGAGTGAAGATACTGATATCATATTGAACTAGAAAACCTAAAGAATCCATTGCTACCAACCATGTCATATTAGCTTGTGCACAAATGAGGCTAAATAACGCTACAAACTTATGCAACATTTTAGTGAGGAAAAACTGTCACGGTAAATGGTAAATGGACTTGCATTTATATAGCGCTTTTCTAGTCTTCCGACCACTCAAATCTCTTTACACTACATGTCAGCATTCACCCATTCATACACACATTCATACACTGATGACAGAGGCTGCCATGAAATGTGCCAACCTGCCCATCAGGATCTGATCTAAATACTCATTCACACACCGGTGGCTCAGCCTTCAGGAGCAGTTTGGGGTTAAGTGTATTGCTCAAGGACACATCGACATGTGACCGGAGCAGCCGGGGATCGAACCACCGACCTTGAGATTGGTGGGCTCTACCCTCTGAGCCACAGTCGAAGGGGTCTATTGACCTCTGATCTCCAGATCAGTGAATGTAAATGGGTTCTATGGGTACCTACGAGTCTCCCCTTTACAGACATGTCCACTTTATGATAATCACATGCAGTGCCTTCTTGGCACATATGAGGAGCGAAGCGTGTTCGGCATGGTGCATTGTATCTGCTTTTTGCGGGACTCTTGGCTTCATTGGACCATGACATCCAGCATGCACTGGGACCGCTTACAGCCAAGAGTCCGGGATGAAGAGTCAGCACCTCCAAGTCAGAGGCCATGGTTCTGTGTTCTGTGAGGTAGGCAAAGCTTTCAAGTTGCCAATCAATATATGCAAGCTTGGAGGAGCTTGCTCCCTGGTGAGGACATAGACATCCAGAAAGAGGTCAGACTAGAACTGGTGCTCCTTCATGTTGAAAGACGCCAAATGAAGAGGTTCAGTCATCTGATGATGACACCTTGTGGATATTTCCGTGTGTAGCCTCAAGGTATTCCAAGCATGTGCAAAAGAGAGAGCACAGGGCAAATCCAGAACATGCTGGAGTAATAATATACCTCATCTGTCTACAACTGGGAATCAACCAGGAGGAGTATATGGCAGAGGAGAAGGACATTTAGGCTATTCTGCATAACCTGCTGCCACGGGACGGATGGATGGTAACTCAGAATTGTCAATTTAAAAAGGTGCAATGTGTAAGATCTGGCCAAAATGTAAAAGAACCAAAAAATGAGCTAACATTATCAACAGAATGTGAAGGTGACAGTGTTGACGATATGTCAAAGACGTCTATGTATTGAGCTACAGAAATATCTACTGAAATGAGAATGCTAACCGGCTGAGTCCAGTCCGTCCTGTCTTGTAATACCACTACCTCGAGACGGGATGGTGAGTCACTGTAGCGTCCAGTCTGCCCTAAGTCCAACATGAGAGGACCGAGAAGTAGAGCTGCCCCGAGGGGATTGTGTCGAGAAGGTAACCCGCAAATTGCGAAATCTGATCTGAGATCTGCAAAAACTCTTGCGAGACTCGCTGCCTGACAATCTATCCGGACCTATTCAAGATCAGTGCCTAACCTTAACTATTAGAGATCAGTACCTAACCTTAACTATTAGAGATCAGTGCCTAACCTTAACTATTAGAGATCAGTGCCTAACCTTAACTATTAGAGATCAGTGCCTAATCTTAACTATTAGAGATCAGTGCCTAACCTTAACTATTCAAGGTCAGTGCCTAATCTTAACTATTCGAGACCAGTGCCTAACCTTAACCTTAAAATAAGGAATTGTTTTTTCGTTTCTGCCACTTTTGATTTAGTGCAATAAATAAACTATTAAAATGTAAGTGGACCGTACAGCCCGCGGTTAGTGGCACAGTAAACTCACAGATGGATAACGTAAACTATAGGCCGACGCCACAAGTGACGATTATAAGATAGCAACGTTATTTTGACAGGTTCTCAGAGTTTCAGCAGTTTGGCTGAATTTTGCATATTTCTGTCCTTCTGAGAGTTAGTAGTATTACTGTTAATCTGGAGAACACAACCTGCCAAAATAAAAAATAAACGAATAAATGACTCGATAAATGAATAAATATGTCATGTAATGTGGTAAAAATAATATTTAAAATAATATTTATCTTTGTATTAAATGTCCTTATTTATTTACTCTTCTGTTTAATTTTCCCTTTTATTTAGTTATTTAGTTTTTAAATGCATGTATTTGGCAAAATGACCAACTCTTGACTTTATGGTAGAAAGCGTAGCATTTTGAAGTTCACTTTAGGTTAATGTCAGACTCATTTCTCTCTACTACAAAATGCAGTTATGGAAAACTGGGCACTTGCTCTTTAAAACGTTCTCAATATCAATTCATAATATGCTGAGTTAAATTTCCAGTTTTGAAATATTATCATGGCAGCTTACAGTATGCTTTATATCAGGAAAGGGTAGTGTTAAATTAAGTTAAACCATGCCCCACATTCCATCAGTAAAAAGCACAGTGTACTACACTACCTTTTAATAGTATTCCCCTTTTGGGTTAATCATTTTATATCAATGAACAGCCTCTGTGGCTTGAACTTGAGATTTAGACGATTTTTTTATATAGCTTATTTCAACTAAATGTACCTTACATTAAAGTGCATGCAACAAGTGACATGAGAACATATTAAATACAGAACAACCAACACTGCCAAACACCCACCCTCCAAAAAACATTGAACGAACACACAAACATACACACACACACACACACACACACACACACAATGCCTTAAATGCAGATGGTTAAATATAAAAATGTGTGAAAATAAGCAATCAAGACTCCTCCTCCACATCAACACTATAACATAGGTCAGATATTGTAAGCTACAGAGCAGAGCTTGCTGTCAGCAGTCACGGTAAGACCCTAGAGTTTGAGTTGAGTCGTCTCTAACATCAAATTCTTCCTAATCCTCACTGACATCCAATTTGTATTGAAATTTTACATTCAATCTTTACATTGTTTAACTTATTTTGTGTTTTACCTTCTGTTGCTTTTTATTTTTTCCATACAGATGGCAAGGCTGTGGCACTTCATGCTCCTGTGCTGGGCATGGAGTCCTCTGTGCCTGGCAGCCAGCGGAGGCTTCTTTGGAACGCAGCCGGAGTGTGAAAAGGCTCACTTTGTCCCTGGTTACAACCTGGGTGGAGAAGGCTTCGACATCGTCACAATGGAGCGGAAAGGTGCCTATGTCATCGACACGGAAACATGGAAGCTTGGCAACGGCACTTGCAGGATGTTCAGCAACAGCTACATGAACAGAGAGAGACAGAAGGTCCCAGCTGCCGTGGTGGACTGGAGACCCCTCCCCAAGTGCAGCATGAAGGTCTCCAGTATACTATACGATTCTGTCGAAACTCTCGTCAACGACTCCACCTCAGCTGTGTCCAATGATTGGAAAATTGGCCTTGAAATCCCCGTAGACCCGTCTGTCACTGTTGGTCTTGGCTTTGGAGGTTCCCACTCCAGAGAAGCTACCTTTGGCATGCAAAAGTCAAAACAAGACCGCTACACCTTCTTTCGCCACTCTGTCTACTGTAGCTTCTACCGGTAAGTATGTTGGACAGATATTTGTCTCCTTGTCTTGTCTTGTCTTAACTCTGAATATATTTGTCCAGAAAAGGTTCATTTCACAGTGTTCTGGGTAGTTGCAGGTCCGGCTTTAAAATTCAGATTTGGAGGTTCAACCCTCCAGAACCCTAACCCTAGTCTCATAAACCACAACACACATCAGACATCACAATGGTTTTAAGACAAAAATCAAGATTTTTATTTTCATACATAACTGTATTTATTAGAATATTAATACAGAATTGGTCTCTGATATTGTTGGCTTAAAGGTGTTTAGTTAGTTTCACTACAACGAGGTGTGAAAAGTGTATTTCTTTCTTTCTTTCTTCAGTTCTTATCTCAATGCAGAAAATGAGGAAGGGCACCCACCGGCATTTTTTTTATAAATGTATTTATTTATTTTTAGGGTGACCAGCGCCCCAAGAAGGTGGCGCCCTAGGCGACCGCCTATATGGCCTATGCCTTAAGCCCTGGATAGTTGGGAGTAATGACAGCAATTTTGCTTAAAACTAACAACATAAACAGTGACGTGAATAAAATGGGACTGTGATAGACTGTAACTAAATGATATATTTCCTGTTCTTCACAGCTACAGAATGGCAACAAAACCTCCACTGAGTCATGACTTTGAATCAGCCGTGAACTCCCTTCCTTCCTATTCACAAAAAACATCATCATTATATCACAGTCTGATGGACACATACGGTACACATTACATCACACAGGTGTCTCTGGGAGGGGAAATAAAAGCAATCACTTCCATCAAGACCTGCGAGGCAACCATGAATGGACTGTCGGCAACGAATGTCAAGGATTGTTTGTCAGTCGAGGCCTCTGCTAGCTTTGCAAATACTGCCAGCATTAAGGCCATGTACCAAAACTGTCAGGCAATGAAGAAGAAGTTCGCCTCTGGTCAAAGTTTCAGCAGCATATTTAATGAGCGTAACACAGAGGTCATTGGTGGAGACATCAACGGCGCTGATATCCTCTTTGCAGGCCAATTAAACCCCTCTGTCTACAGCAACTGGCTTAACTCACTGAAAACCACCCCGGATGTTGTCCGATACGACATAAAGCCCCTGCACGCCATCCTGCCAAGTGACCATCCTGCCAGTGCCGGGCTGAAGCAAGAGGTGGAGAAGTACATCAAGAAAAATGCGGTGTTGAACAAATGCTCAGAAACCTGTAAGATTGGGCACAGATCCGGCAGAAGGGATCCTTGTGCTTGTGTTTGCAACAGTAATCAGAATGTCAAGTCAAACTGCTGTCCCGCTGGGAAAGGTCTTGCAACATTAAAGGTCTTTAATCTCTATGCAGAACGGCTGTACGGCGATAAGTGGACTGAGACAGATGGTTCAGTGGTGGTTAGCTATGGTGATCAGTATAAGCGCACTGCCATTATTAGTAACAATGACAACCCTAGATGGTGGGAGACATTTGAATTTGGACCCATCGTCATTAACATGAAGAACAAACTTAAGTTCAGTGTTTATGATGAGGACAGTTATTGGAATAGTGATCTCCTCGGTGAGTGTTCAATTGATCTGCGTAACGGGAAGGTGAGCAACAGCTGCATGTTAAATCATGGTACCCTCTTCTTCTCCTACATAGTAGAGTGTGCGGTAAGTCTTGGTGGTGACCAGTGTCAAGAATACATACCATCCCCCATGAGTCCCTCTCTGGCCAAGGTCTTCCACACCAGAAACGGGGTGCTTGTCGGAGAGGCGGAGAAGAGGTACGCTAGATCAGTCAGTCAGTCATTCAGGGTAAGGCCAGCTGTTGAGCTGGGATGAGATGAGAGAGATGAGAGAATGATGATTTGATGACGATCTTGCTTTTAGTTAATAGCATCTTTCACACTGTTGTTTGACTTTTGTTTGCAAAAGTAATTACATATGTTAATCCTCAATTTTATCAAAATATGTGTCTGTGAAAAATTGTGTTTGATGATCCACCTTTTCTTCTGCTTCTTTCTTGTTAGTTACAAAATCTGCCAATAAAGCATCGACAAAGACAACACCGGTGTCTGTCTGATTAAAAAATACTGTGATATTTTGTGGTTTACGTAACATTGATGTGCAAACTCATAAATGCGGAAGCGCGTGCAGACTGTTGAAACTATTTCATGGAGGAGGGAACCTGCCAAAATAAAAAATAAATGAATGAATAAATGAATAAATAAATGAATAACTGAATAAATGAATAAATAAATAAATAAATAAGTCATTAAATGTAGCAAAAACAATATTAACAATAAATGTAGCCATTAATTAATTGATAAAAGGTGACATAAACTGATATTTCTACTTTAATTTGCTTCTTTATCTATCTTTGTATTAATTCCTTATTTATTTACTCCTGTGTTTGATTTTCATTTATTTTTTATTTGTTCATTTATTTTTGCATTTATTTTTTATATGTATTTTTGCATTATATACTTAATTATTTCTGCACGATTTTCCCTTTGCATTTCACCCCTTATTTATTCCCCAAACTTATTTATTTCTGTATTCTTTTCTTTATACATTTCTTTATGCATTTCTGCCTCATTATGCAAATGAGGGGAGTGCCACTCAACGTGTGTCATCATGGCGTCAGGGTGCATGACTATATGCTAACTAGCTAGCTAGCTAACTCTGCTTCCACTTACCAACTCCGGTCTTACAAAAATTTTTATAAAAAATGAATGCAAAAAATGAATAAATAAATGTCAAAATTAATAAAAATGAATACATCAATAAATAAAACGGGGAATTAAACAGAAGAGTAAATAAATAAGGGAATTAATGCAAAGATAGATAAATAAAGAAGCAAATTAAAACAGAAATATCAATTTATGTCACATTTTATCAATTAATTAACTGATACATTTTTTTATATCATTTTTGCTGCATTTAATGACATATTTATTTATTGAGTCATTTATTTATTTATTTATTTATTTTTTATTTTGGCAGGTTCCATCCTCCATACTTTCCTGGCAAGAGTGCTTAAGTTTGTCAAATATATGAACACATTAAAATAATTTAGTTAAATAATAACTTTTATCCCATATACCAAATTAGGTGTATTGAGTTGGATTTTAGTACTTTTTTACAGATTTCTTTTCATCTCAGGAAACATTTTTCACTGTATTACTTTGCAACTACAATTTGAACTGTGACTGTCTTTCCTGTTGTAGGCTGAGATGTAGATGGGAGGGATTCATGCTGAGAGAACACACAGATACAAGTGCAAATTGCTACAAATGTTCACTGATAGCTCTTGTATTAAATAAACCTACAGCTGCTGTAAGATAAGCATTTTGACAAAATTACCTTCCCTTAAAGGACAGTATTTAGGATACAAGCCAAATATTGTTTCCTGGGGTCATGCACTTTGGGGATTTTTGTGTGTTTCCGGGTTTTATTACAATTTTTAAAAAATATCTTCTAACCAACACATCACCAACATACCATGGTGACTTGTATCTAATGCACATGACAGCAGGAGTGTCATAAAATGTGCTAGAGTGGGAGGAACAGAAACCCCCAAATAAAGGAACAGAAACCTATTTGAATGGGTGGGTAAAGTGTAAGGGTGATACACAAGAAAAGCAAAACAATACGGACGAAATAAAGAGTAGATTATTTTATGGGCCTCAGTTGCCACGCCACCATCATACAGAGACATTTAGCTGTGATTCACATCAAAGCATCCCAGCCTCCCAATGATACGTCTAAAGTTAAAGCATGAACTATCTGTCTTCCCCAAAACTAATAAACTCACCTGCATTTAGCAAGTCATGTGTGTATTTTAGTCATCTGTATCATTGTATCCCATGTCCGGCTCTAGACAACAGGGGGCACTTGGAAAGGTTTTCTTTAGGGGCCCTCCTTACTTAATGTGTGTGTGTGTGTGTGTGTGTGTGTGTTTATTCATCATTTACTGATGATTTGCTGATGATTATTTCATGATTTACTAAAGGTTTATAGATGACTTACAATTAAGGCTGTTAAAGTTAATACGATAACGTGTTAACTTTAATGTGTTTTTAACGCCACCAATTTCTGTAACGCATTAACACAACTTGCAATTTTTAAGTTGTAGTGGGCTCAGTTTTAAAGTGAGAGTAATACACTGACACTATTAACAGTTCTATGTGCATGTGTGAAGTGTGTGAAGACGTGTTGGAGTTTCAGAGACGTTGGTGATGGAGCGACTGTCAGAGTGTGTGTGCTGTCGGCTCACCTCTCTCGGCGGGACCTTTGTTCTGAATGTACACATGGCACCTCTCTCTGTGCTCCTCCAGAGAGCTTCTCTGCTTGTAGCTGCGACTGCAGTGGTTGCACTTGAAGGGTTTCTCCACTGTGAACAGGAGTTTCAGTTAATCACCAACACATGAAACATCAACAGCCAGTATTATTGCCTTAAGTACGTGGTTTCACACAAAACTGATGAGGTGCACATTAAGAAACTGTCTGCAGGTAAAACACGTGAACTGAAAGTGAATGAGTAAGTTTCCAGAGGTAAATGAGTAAGATGCCATATGTGATGTGTGTAACCGTATGAGAGGTGCATGGCGGGTTGTTACTGGAAAAGCAACGCAGGCTCAGCAGCAGACCTCATGCGTTCAGATTCAAAAGGAGTGAGAAACCAACACGAGGGTCTTGGTATCATCGGATAATCCGTTATTCCTTTTGAATTCAAGAACGAAAAAACTATTTTTTATTTTTTCGTTTTAAACCAAAAACGAGAAAACGGCCGTTTTCTCGTTTTTGGTTTCTGAATCAAAAGACGAGAAACGGATTCGATCTGGGCCGTTTTTTCGTTTTTGCGAATTCCTTTCATCATTATTCATTTTTAATTGAGAAACGGAAGTCACGTGAGTTTTTCGTTTTAAACCAAAAACGAAAAATGAAATCACGTGGTGCTCTGTTTGCTTTTTGTTTCTAAATGAAAAACGAAAAAACAAATTCAAAAAACCATCCTATTTTAGTTTCTTCAAGTTTCTTTCTGTTATTTTCTGTTTTGAATTGAGGAGCGGAGAACGGCAGTCACGTGACCAGGAAGTGAAGGCAAACATGTCAAAATAAAAGCCAAGAAAATAGTTTGGTCATTCTATAAAAGTGTAACATTATTTAAGCACAGGATCGAGGTAACAGTAGAAGATAAATAGACTAAATAAATACACAAATAAATACATACATAAATATTTTTTGTTTTGTTCTTTTCATTAACACATGAATGTCTTTTATCCAAAAAGTGTGTGATAAATCACGGTGAGGGTCTCTACAGATGTTATTCAGATCTCTCACATAATTGACAATTTTCTCTCTCACACCCTTAATATGGGCTGTTTCTTTATGTCAGCAGGAGAGAAACACTATGTGGCTACTCCTTTCAACACACCTGACACTAGCACCTGATCCCTTCACTCCATTAGGAGGAGCTGTAGCCGAGTAGTTCAACATCATGATAATGCATATACTACCAAATAGGCTAGAAATGATTGAAAAGCATCATAAACCACCAAACAGAATACAGAAAGTTAGTGATTTCAGTTTTTTAGTGAACTCAGGCTGATTAATCATCATATTAGACTATGACGTCTGAAGGTTGGCAAACATGCTGATCAACCATACTTTCCTGTCATTGACCAGGATTATTGATTTGACTTTTCATCTATAAATGCGGCAAAATTGAACATTTGACTGAAAAGAAAATCCTTGGGGATTGAGGAGCGGTGACCTCTGACCCCTACGGTGGGTAACATCAGAGAAGGCCTACTCA
>CAKAOI010015323.1:0-44450 GCA_916701655.1 Sebastiscus albofasciatus
CGGACATTTTTCAGATATTTTTTTTCGACTTTTTTCAGATTTTTTTTCAGACATTTTTTCAGATATTTTTTTCGGACATTTTTCAGATTTTTTTTTTTCAGATATTTTTTTCGGACATTTTTTTCAGATATTTCTTTCAGACTTTTTTCAGATATTGATTTTCAGACATTTTTCAGATATTTTTTTTCAGATTTTTTTTCAGATTTTTTTTCAGATTTTTTTTCAGATATTTTTTTTCAGACATTTTTCAGATATGTTTTTCGGACATTTTTCAGATATTTTTTTCAGATTTTTTTTTCGGACATTTTTTTCAGATATTTTTTTCAGATTTTTTTTTCGGACACTTTTTTCAGATATTTTTTTTCAGACATTTTTTCAGATTTATTTTTCGGACATTTATTAGATTTCTTTTTCAGATATTTTTTTCGGACATTTTTTTCAGATATTTTTTTTCAGACATTTTTCAGATATTTTTTTCAGACTTTTTATTCAGATATTTTTTTTCAGATATTTTTTTTCAGACTTTTTTTCAGACATTTTTTCAGATATTTTTTTCGGACATTTTTCAGATATTTTTTTTCAGATTTATTTTTCAGACATTTTTCAGATTTTTTTTTCAGACTTTTTATTCAGTTATTTTTTTTCAGATATTTTTTTCAGACTTTTTTTCAGACATTTTTTCAGATTTTTTTTTCGGACATTTTTCAGATATTTTTTTTCAGATATTTGTTTTCAGATATTTTTTTCAGATATTTGTTTTCAGACTTTTTTCAGATATTTATTTTCAGACATTTTTCAGATATTTTTTTCAGACTTTTTTCAGATTTTTTTTTCAGACATTTTTTCAGATATTTTTTTTGGACATTTTTCAGATTTTTTTTTTCAGATATTTTTTTCGGGCATTTTTTTCAGATATTTTTTTCAGACTTTTTTTAGATATTGATTTTCAGACATTTTTCAGATATTTTTTTCAGATTTTTTTTCAGATATTTTCTCAAACATTGCCCATTTCCTCAACCACTTGCAATGCTTCAGACATATCTTCATTTCCCATAAAATTAATATGAGGTTCCCAAATGGCATCAAAGGCCTCCCTTTTACCTTTAAGAATATAAGTCATTTTCATTGAGAGGCAGGAAGATATCTCCCTGAGCCACTGGCCAAAGTGCATTGAGGAAGCACATGTTAGTTAAAACTTATTTTTCTGTACGATAGTATTAGTTGGATAAATTCCTAGTATAAACAACTTAGGGTGTAAAGGTAATAGTATGCCTATCATCCTACCTACTAGATGTGATACCTCACACCGAAACTCACACTGAAACTCCACACTTAAAACATTATTATATTATAGCATTATTGTTATGTTTAGTATTTTTCTGCATTTATAATCTTTTTGTAAAAACTATGGAGAGAGAGGTTCCCCGCTCCACTTACCCTGATGTCTCTTCATATGGGGCACAACGTTCTATAAAAGTCTAATGTACAAACTGTCCTCCCTGTTGCTTTCCAGACTCAGAACATGATGTATGATCTTGTGTTGGAGCTTCAGCATCGAAGCGAGGAGCTGGACAGGAGGATCGTAGCTCTGGAAGAGAAACTGGACTCCATCCTCCTCAGCGTGCAGTCGCTGCCTGTCGTGCTTTCTCAAGCAATAACAAAGCTACAAAAGGATTTCCTGGACGACTTGGCCTGTCGTGTCCACTTCCTGTCATCCTCCCTGAGCTCTGAGTGCTGTTCAGTCCCTGCCAGGCAGCTCTGTCAAGGACCCGCCGCACCAGAGACACCATACAGCTCATAGGCCTCACTCACTGGTTTTCTCTTTAGTCTGCAACCTTTTTTTCATGCTGAGAAGGATTTTCTCAACATGTGCACTCTTTTTTTAGTAGCTACACATTCATTCAGTTACACACATTCACCCCTGGGAGTTACAGCTATAGCGCCTCATACTGAGCAGCTCCAATGAGAAGGGAAGTGCCTCAGTCAGGGGATTCTAGAGGAAGGGAAGAGCATTATTCCTTCATTTCCTCTGCTCAAAGTGTCACAGTTAGTGCAGGGACTAAGTTTATCACCTACAAATCAGTCCATATAGCCTCCTTTTAACTCACTCCAGAGATCCACGTAGGAAGAGGATTTGTAAGTAATGCTTCATGGAGAATTACCATGTCATTGTCAACGCAATCTATGATTAAAACAGCTTATCTTATACAGTCTAAAAGAACTATCCAACCAAAAGAACCAGCCCAGTGTTGACAACTCTTTTCTAATGAAAGTAGCCATCAGCACTAGTTTCAAAAGTCCCTAAATCTAGAGAGAAAATAGGCAACAAGGACAGTCCGTCACTTCAGGCCTCCCTCCAAAGCCACTCCCTCAAAATTATCAATAAACATAGAATAATGAATGTGAATGGTGAACATGGCTATTGTCAGTACTCACAGCGGTCAAGCAGAAGACTCCAGTGACGTGCAGTGAGTGCACAGGCAGAGTGCACACAGGTAGACAGGCAGGCCGCACGTCCAGTCATTACATTCGGGCTGAATTAAATGATTGGACGGGTTTATTAAAGTCCTGCGACAGCAACAGATACAGATTTTTTGCTTTTATTGTCAGAGCATTTGATTAATATTGATAGCTGTCGGGATGTAATGAGATTTTCAACTAATATAGCAAAAATGTTTCTAAAATCTTTTGAAAATGATGAGAAATGCTTCCCATACATCCAAGAGTTGTTGTTTGTTCCTGTTCCATTAGGACAATGATTTCTGCAGTTTGCAGTAAACGAGGTCCTCCATTAGAGAAACTGGTGATTGGTCACAGAGAGAAGATACAGTATTTTCTAATGTTTATTTCAAAGCAATAATGGTCTGGTGCCAGCTATGATTTCAGAGCTTTAATTGCTTGTTAGAAGTGAAGTGTAGTCTCAGATGGTCAGACAAAACTGTGATGATTGTGCCAAACTAAAGCCTAGAGGGGAAGAAACACTGCAGACCGAGTACGTAGACTTTTAACAGTTTGCCTTGAAGGTATAACATTTAACACTACAACTTGTTCACCTGAATACTATTATTCTTTTATTTCTTTTTTTACTCACATCCTTGTTTTTATTGCTTTGTGCTCATTTGAGACCTAATTTCTGTATAGTGATTTGCAGCTTCTTGTAACATTTTTCCTGTGTAGGCCTAGTATCAGTGTCTTATGAAACGTTTCAAGATTCAAGATGTTTATTGTCACGCGGGTTATACAAGTACAACTGCTTTTTGCTGGGAAGCTCCTTTAAAAATAATAAGTTATATTACACCTATAAAAGGAAATACTTTGTACAAGCCATATTAAGAACATATACATATCAGGAAGTATGAATGTACATTTATAAGAAATACTCTATACAAGGCATATTAAGATAAAAGTGCAATAGAAATAAAGTTAATTTGTATTTAATTAATACTGAACATTATTTCAAGTCAAGTTCAACTTTATTGTCATTTTTCCACATACAAAGTACACGGTTAAAACGAAATGTTGTTGCTCGCGGACCAAGGTGCAAACACAGACATACAAAAACAGTCACAAACAGAACATAACACAGTGAACAAAGTGCGATGGTGCAGCACAATAACAAGTGGATGACAGGATGATTAACCGAGTAAAAGCAGTATAAAAGCAATCAGATCTTTAAAAGTGCTATATATAAAAACCCAATGACTCTCCAGTAGTTCTCCTTGTATAAATACCTAATAAATAGATAAATAGAAGTGTCAGTGCAAATAGTAGCAAGTATTTAGCCCTGAAATCTTCATTTCTGTGTTTCACTTGGCAGTCATACTTCAGACATGATAAACAGCTCTACTACCAGTGAGGTTGTTTACCAGAGAAATACTTTGTACAAGGCATATTAAAATATTTTTGGGAGGTATATGGTTGAGGAAGAGTTGTGATAAGGGTTGCATTAAGGGTTGGTTTATATCTACTTTTTAACTCCGGATGGATATGTGGCTTGTAAATAAACTTGGGTTGCTGTTCATATATTTAAATTGGGATGTAAATAAATCTGGGATAGTTTATATGTTATATTATATTATAATTCTATGATATATTAGTTATTAGAGGAGAAGTGAGAAAGGGGTAGGCAAATATAAGTTTTACTTCTAACTACTCCTTTTCGGACACTATTACTCTTGTTTTGTTGTTATTATTTTGTATTTGTTTTTATTTATTGTATATTTGAAATAAAGTCTTTCATTCATTCATTCATTCATAAACATGTAATAGAAATAAGATTAATTTGTATTTAATTAATACTGAACATTATTTAGCCCTTAAATCTTCCTTTTGTGTGTTCACTACCAGTCATACTTCAGACCTGATAAACAGCAGTGAGGTTGTTTACCAGAGAGCCACCATCTGTCTCTAACCGGTTTTACCCTTCTCCATAATCTCGCGATACGTTGCCCCGAGGCGAGCTGCACCCAACGAGAATGTCATTTCGCGCGCTGAGGCTAAGCTCCAGTCACATTCCAGATTGACAACCCTGTCAGCCAATCATCTCGCTTTGCTTAGAGAGAATCAACCAATGGGGAGGCTGCGTTTTGTAAGAGCGGGGCGGGATGTGAAAGTCTTGAAGAATAACTCATTGATCAATCTCTCCAACAAGGCTCACAGAGTTGGTCGTGCAAACACCTCTTTACACACAGAAGTTACTTACGGAAAACGTGCTCCGTAATTTCTTGTTTTCACTCGGACGAACAAACAAGGTAAAGCATAGTTTTTCTCATCTTCTAATAACTTTTTTTAACATTGTACTCATTGATATATATCTTCACTCAGTAGCTAGCTCACCATGGTTACCATTAGCTTACTTCACAAAGTCCTACCTCGTTTCTGTTGTGGGTTGATGTTACTACACTAAAAGCTCCCTAAACAGACTAAATGTTAAATTAAAAAATGAATCAAACATATTAAGTCAGTAAGGCAGTTTTTCCTGCTGTTAAATGTACTATTGATGTCTTATTGCTAACATAACATGACCAGTTAAAAGCTCTCTGATGAACTTGAGCTGCTCTCTTTATGTTGTTTATCTGTGCAGCCACATAATATGTAAATAACACATCTTGGGTAGGAGGAAGTAGTTTTGTTTTCGATGTTATTATTACTCGTGTTCATTTGGTTTTATTTAAACAACACCTTCAGCAATAAGTTGATGAACTTGAGCTGCTTATCTTTTGTGTTGTTCATCTGTAAAACCACATAATATGTAAGAAGTAGTTTTGTTTTCGATGTTATTATCACTCGTGTTCATTGGTTTATTTTCACACCTTCAGCTGAGGGTAAAAAAGCCAAGCATTGAGCTCGCATATATATGAATAAAGGAACAAAGCATGGTCTATGTGGGCAAAAGAGTGTGTTACTATGGCAATAATCGACCCCAAACTACAATGTGAGGTGGTATTTCGGTGTGTTTTATTGTCAGAGAGAGAAAGAGAGAGAGAGAGAGGAGGGCACATTGTTTGCTAGCTCTGCTCCCTCCCGTCCGGATGTGTGCTTGCTTTTAAAAGAACTGGGGAGTGGCCTGCAGCTCAGTTTCCCGCACTGTATTTAAATCAGCTTGTTCCCTCCCTTTCTGATACTCTCTTGTTGTTGAAGTGACAGCAGCACTGTACAATACAATACCACAATACACTGACATCAAGCACTGCCCATAATTCAGCTTTTTCAGAAACATTTAATCCATTCATTGACTTAAAATTGATTTGATTTAGACCAAAAAGGAAAATTATTTATTTATTTTTTTTATTGGTGGAATTAGCAGGAACTTCATGCTTTTGACTATAGTCCACGCAGTGCTTTCAAAATGCTGGCTTTGAGTGGATTGGAGGCTAAAAAAGAGGAAGAAAAGATTTGTTAAAAATTTGCCAGCTCAGTGTGATCATATTTCAGCTTCTTAGAAACATTTTAATCCATTCATTAACTTAAAATTGATTTGATTTAGACCGAAAAGGAAACCTGCCAATTTTTAATGGTGTAATTAGCAAGCATTTTTAATGTGTAACTTTATATACTTCTGATCATGTGCCCTGATAATTTATGGTAAGATTATTAGTGTTTTCCTTCAATAGTGATGTATGTTTGATGTTCTTTGTTTGACAGGTATTTCTTTACTTCTCTTCCTGTTTTTTTCCTTTCTGATACTCTGTTGTTGAAGTCAAGACAGAACAGTACAATACAACGCCATCAAGCACTGCCCATAATCACATTTCAGCTTTTTTAGAAACATTTTAATCCATTCATTGAGTTCAAATTGATTTGATTTAGACCAAAAAGGAAAATGCCTTTTTTTTTTTTTTTTTTTTAATGGTGGAATTAGCAGGAACTTCATGCTTTTGACGATAGTCCACAAAGTGCTTTCAAAAGGCAGGGTGCAAGATGTTTATTGTCACGTCGGTTACACAGGTACAATCGTGTGGAATGCTTTTTTGCTGGGAAGCTCCATTTAAAATAATAAGTTATATTACAATTATGAAAGGAAATACTTTGTACAAGGCATATTAAGAACATGCATATCAGGAAGTATGAATGTACATATATAAGAAATATTTTGTACAAGGCATATTAAGAACAAATGCTATTTGCCATTTTTAATGGTGGAATTAGCAAGCAGTGTTTTTAATGTGTGACTTTATATACTTATGATCATCTGCCCTGATAATGTATGGTAAGATTATTAGTGTTTTCCTTCGATAGTGATGTATGTTTGATGTTCTTTGTTTGACAGGTATTTTTCTTCGCTTCTCTTCCTGTTTTTTTTTTCATGGTGCAATGGATATGTGATGATGTCACTTCCTCAACCAATAGGGATGGCAGACACTTCCAATCATCCAATCACATTGATTTGGTGGTGTTTAAAAGAACACACACCACCATTTTATCTTCTTAATGTCCTGATGAAGGTCCTTGTTCACCGGAACGTTGACTAATAAAGCAGAGAAAAGTGTGTGCCGGAGCAAGTAATTTTTTTTAAAAAGTACATATTGGAGATCTACTCCCAGCACCACAAACAATTTTGAGAATGTGCATGTTTTCCTCATTAGCAGGAACTTCATGTTTTGACAATAGTCCAGTGCTTTCAAAAAGCACGGTGTTAAAATGCTGGCTTTGTGTGGATCGGAGGCTAAAAAGAGGAAGAAAAGATTCATTAAAAATTTGCCAGCTCAGTGTGATCATGGGTTTGGCGGTTGGCAGGTTCACAATCAGTGAATCTTTATTGTCCATTACAAGGAAATGTGTCTTTGATATGGTTGGCACAAGCCCCCAGGAAGAGCGTTGGTCATTGTTGCCAATTTTCATAGTGGCCAAACGGTGGTACTACAACTTTTGTGTCCGTCATGGGATGTCATTGGGCCCAAAAAGGGCTTTTTTTCCCCCTGGACTTACATTGAGAAAGAGACGTCTGTAACTCAGCGGATCATTTTTTTCTTTAGGTGAATCAACTTCCCAGTACGAACACTTGAATAGCCCATATTTAAATCATTAGGTCCTAAAAGTTGTAAAATGCACTAATAGCTGAATCCAGAGTTATTTCCCTTCCTCTGTTCATGTGAATGAGACCTAGACCGAGGCTGGACTGAGGGCTGGGAGGCGGAGTTAGCAAGCCGTAACGGCTGTGACCCTGTGACTGAGCGGACGCTACTGCGTCTGCTTCATGGGCCCAATGGCTGCGGAAGATAGCCGGAAGATCCGGGTACTTTTCCACTCGGAAGTTGAGCCATTTTGGCATCATGTGCCACAAAATCAAATATCTATATCTCTGTTTTTTGCAGTTGTACACAAATGCAAATAAATACAAATGAATAGCGGACAAAGCTTGTTGCTGCTCAGGTTGTTGATGGAGTTTAACAATATTGGTTCGCTTCCGATCACTGATGTCTGCTGGAGTCGATCAAATGATCCATTAAACACGACTGGTTACTTAATGATGGGTCATGTTTTGGCTGTTGACACAGGGCAGCTGCAATGTGGATTCAGGTGCGCACGATGGATGGGAAGGAAACCCACCGGGTGGATTCCCTGTCCAAACTCACAAAAGTGGATGAGCTGCGTCTCAAAATCTTGGAGCTCTTCAAGGTGGAGCCGGAGAGACAGAGATTGTTCTACCGCGGCAAGCAGGTGAAGTGCCATGGTTACATTTTTATTCGGAGATGTGTCTTTGATGCTGTTTATGGTATTTGTGTCCTTGTTCTCAAAAATATTAGCATTTAAAAACACAACTGTATGGGAGGGATATGGGTGATCATCAAACATAATTTCTGCTTTAACATTTCCTTATGAATGAAACATAGAATGCATAAAATACAAAACATGCATTAAATTCCTAAACTCCTTTTTAACCATGTCATATATTTTTGTTTTAAATCAGATGGAGGACGGCCATACCATATTCGACTACAACGTGGGTCTAAACGACATAGTGCAGCTGCTTGTTAGGCAGAAGATGTCTGCTGTTGATGTCGTCAAAAGCAAGGACAAAGAAGCCGAGCTCTCAGACTCTGATTCTGGTTGTGGCTCAACCCAGAGTGAGTCTGACAAGAGCTCAACTCACGGTGAGGTAGAGGGTCAGACCGCCGGCACCTCTGCCCAGACAAACACTGCAGAGCTGGTCGATCCAGGGTTCGGATGTTACAAGGTGAGTTTTAAAGCTGGTAGTTGGCATCAAATTGGGTATTATAATTGATGTTTACAGTTTACTTTTGCTTTTGCTCTGTACGCGCGCTACAACAAGGTTGGAAATTAGCACCTGCCATTGGCCAAATTCAAACGGTTGCACTTGCATTGTTCTTTGAAAAAGTCAAATCAATCGCCGGGGGCTCTATGGAGCCGAGCTGCTTCTGAAACGTGCTACAGCATGTCTGGTGGAATCACATTAGAGTTTGCATCAAGGTTTTGCGTGCATGACTGAAGTATCCAATAGTTTGGCACCTTTTGTAAAGTCACTGTTGGATGGTTTTATTGTCCATTTCAACTCCACACTAACGGAACTGAGATGGTTATCCGAATTGCCTATATTTGTATATTCATGCCGTGTTAACAATATGAGCAAAGTGGGGGGTGTAGTTGCTGGAATGTGTTTGAGCCTGTCTCCATTTCTTCAACCAAATTCCTATAGACATTGTGAAAATGTGTAATTTTACGTCATGGTTTGAAATTCTGTGTATGCAAGGATGACGGCCTGATGAGACGTGAGAACTTCATGGGAGGCCATTTTGAAATGAACAATCAGAAAAATCTAATTTCTTTTGAACATTCACAGAACGCTTCCTGAGATCTTTTGGGTTGTTACTAAATGTGCTGAAAACAATCACTGCTTCTTTTGAAATATCTCTGAAGATCTTGCTAACTTGCTCTTTTCTGTGTGTTTAAGATCAATGAGCTGGTGGATGCCAGGGACTTGAACATGGGCGCGTGGTTTGAGGCCCAGATCGTTAATGTTACTAAGACAGCAAAGATGCCAGCAGAGGAGGCTGCTGAGGCACAGCCAGCAGAGGAGATACTGTACCATGTTAAATACGAAGAGTAAGAATCCTTTTTCCATTAATCATGACCAATTCTTTTCCAGAGCTTATGACCATACATTTTTGTGAAAATCAAACTATGTTCAGCCCAGCTAACATCACCCTGTCCACCCAAGATCTGCCATCTATCTGTAGTATTAACGTAAAACAAATAGTCAAACACCTGCAATGTAGAGCTTTGATTTGGTTGTTGGAGTTATAATTGCTGAAGGAGAAAACAATTGGTGTCAGCAGAGAAAATATTAGATTAAAAGCACACAACTGAACATCATAATTGACACAAGCAATAGAATTGATTATAAATGGTGGCGGGATTATGTTGACTAGCTAACGTCCATTCTTTTCTCAAGATAAAACTACTAACTAAATCACAACTAGTGACCCAAAGACTATTAATGTTAATGCTCCCAAAGCTGACTAAAGTTTGTCTAAGCATGTTTCCGTAAAATGGTTTATAACTTCTTTGTCTTTTTGGCACAGCGAGTATATTTTTGAAGTGAGCTTCATAGTCCATCAGAGCTGCTGTGATGGAATGTCAATGTATCTAATATGCAGTTTTACGGTGTTACAATAATAATAATGTCAGTTTCCTGACATTTGTTAAAAGTAATATAATAAATTGTTTGATGGAAATCGTCCAATAGAGCGGTACACAGACCTTATTTCAAGCATCTAACTAAAAACGCATAAAAAGAAAACATTGACTTCCAGATGAGGAAACCGGAAGTGCTAAGATGCTAACTCATTTGTGGGTTTTAGGTTCTGAAGCAGTTTATACAGAAGAGACATTTTTACATTGAGATAGAAAGCCAGACTAACCTGCTCTGGAGGTTATTCGGGTTACCATGTTGAACGATAAGCTGGGGTCGAGCCCAAAGTTAGTTTGCTTGCTATGATACTAATCTTGTTCAGGGAGACGGGACACATGAAACGGTTTTCTCTCTTGTCACATGCTGTGTAAATGTGTGACGAAAGATATTGCTGGATAGAAGCATAGTAGATTAGAAGGCACAGCACTAATTTAAACCAAACCCTATCGCCAGTTAGGCAACATAACTTGTGCTGAATTGATGTAAGATGCTCTTAAACTACTACTACTGTAAAGACACAATTTCAGAGACTTGAATACTTACTAGACAAAGCAGTGGCATTGCCTTTGAAATCTTATTTGTGGGACTAAAATTGACATTTAATGACTGCGTAGCATTGTGTTTTTGTTTATTTTTGTGGTATCTCTGGCCTTTGCCCTCCCTGAAAGGCGCTTGTGTGTTTGTGAGCTTGCAAGTGCATTAGTTAGTGTAGAGGAACTGTTCTAGTGTTGTAGTTGTTCAAACCGGCTGCACCAGCAGTCAATCCTCACCATTCAAACATACTTTGATGCATTCTGCTCCCATGCAGCACTGTGTAGGAAGCACCTGTGGTGGTATGTGGCTTGCCAAAACTCCAAACTGCAAACTGATCTGGTATCACTTTTACTATCACAGCTACCCAGAGAACGGGGTGATTGAGTTGCTGGCTAAGGATGTTCGCCCGCGGGCCCGTACGGTATACCAGTGGCACCAGCTGGAGCCGGAAATGGTCGTTATGGTCAACTACAACCCAGATGACCCCAAGGAGCGCGGCTACTGGTACGACGCTGAGATCCAGAGGAAGAGGGAGACGCGCACGGTGCGAGAGGTCCACGCCAAAATTATCCTTGGGTAAGGCTTTGTTGCATGTAAAGGTTCAATTACTGCATTTTGTAGTTCTACACAAAGTAGAGGGAACACCTGCCACTGTGGCAGGTGATCATCTTGTGGTCTTATTTTTATCTATATATCAAAATTTGTTAGGTTTTCGGATGCCACAGTAGCAGGTGGGAACAGGTGAATTTCCTGTCATGGTTTCAAAGTAGATTGCATATTATAGTACTCTGCTCTAGTAACATTTTAAGAAGTTTGGGTGTAAACCACAGTGTGTGGATTTGGATCTCATTTACGCTCAGAGGAAAAGAGGTACATTTGGCTCTTTTGATGATGGTATAAAAAGTGACCTTACTTTTTATGTATGTATTACATACTGCTGCGTTTCTGTCTTTATAGTTTCCTATTATCCCTGCTGAGTTTCATGTTTTTGCTGTTCTAAACTTGTATACATACATATATAGATAGATAGAGTAAGCAGGGGAATGCACTACTTTATTGCCACCATGCAGGGCACTTTTTTGACAATTAGTTTCTTTGTTTGCAGTGATGCTGGCGACTCCCTTAATGATTGCCGGATCATGTTCCTGACTGAAATCTACAAAATCGAGGGGCCTGGTTCTGTGGGTGACACCCCAGCTGGGTCTGATAGTCCACTGAAAAGTAAGTTTAAGGATGAAAAATTTAAATTGTAAAGATGTGTTGGTAGCTGTCTACATTGTAAGGACCGACTTGTAAATCATCAGGATTTTGAATAGTCTGTGTGAACTGTTGATGTTAATTGGTACATATGAAACCTGCCCCACCTTATAGAAAATGCTATATAATGACATACAATATAATGAAATGTCTGTATTCTCCAGGATCAAATGGACCTGAGTGCAAGCACTGTAAGGATGATCCCAATAAAAAGTGTCAGTGGTGTAACTGCCATATCTGCGGCATCAAGCAGGATCCTGACAAACAGCTGCTGTGTGATGAATGTGACATGGCCTATCACATCTACTGCCTGAACCCTCCGCTCACCTCCATCCCTGAAGACGAGGACTGGTCAGTGGGATCATACACAGAACTCCACTATTCACATTCATACATTCAGATATCCTGACATTTAAGGGGAGACCCCCCAGGTGAATAGGGTTAAAACAAAAAAGTAAACTAATGGATATATCAGCATAAAACTTCCCCATTTGATTACTTAAAATTAAGACAGTTATTTTTTTGTAAGACAAGTTTTCTGTAATGTTATGTTTAGATATGCAAATGAGGCATTATCTAATGCTAACTTTTGGTGAATTTAGGAGAAATCTACAGATGCAAATAGACAAAGTGTAGTAAAATAAACACCTAAATGTGTATTTTGGATGTTTTCTTTCCACTAGTCTGAAAGAAGACGGTACACAAAAAATGAATATGTTGATGACTAAAGAGCGATCTTGAGGCAATTGTCACCTGTATTTATAAAGGTATTTTTTCAAATGCACTCAATATTGGCCTAAATGATGTTGTTCCTTCAAGTCAATAACTCATAACAAACCCAATATTCATTGCAAATACTGCGATTTAAGATCTTCAAGTACTTCAAAGATGTTTTGTGCAGCTTTGGATTAGTATGGCATCAAGTGTCAGAGCTGTTTTGCTGAATCAAAACACTGAACATGAGTGTGTTTTGTTCCTCAGAAATCAAACAGCCAACCAACCAGATTCATACTCTTAATGACATGGAGTCGTCCTTTTGGTCATCACTTGTGTTACTGATAGGCTGTGCTTGACTTGACCTTTCCTCTACATGTCCTACTATCGCAGGTATTGCCCAGGTTGCCGTAATGACACCAATGAGGTTGTGTTGGCCGGAGAGAAGCTGAAGGAGAGCAAGAAGAAATCTAAGATGGCTTCTGCCAGCTCCACCAGCCAGAGGGACTGGGGCAAGGTGAGGGTTGACACAGTGCTGCCAAAAAGCAAATCTTATTCAGATGTAGGGTTGCAACTAAGGATTATTTTCATAGTTGATTTGTTGATTATTTTCTCAATTTAATCGATTAGTTGATTGGTCTATAATATGTCAGAAAATGGCGAAAAAGGTTGATCAGTATTCTCAAAGCCGAAGATGACGTCCTCCAATGTCTTGTTTTGTCCACAACTCAAAGATATTCATTTTACTGTCAAAGAGGAGTAAAGAAACCAGAAAATATTCACATTCAAGAAGCTGGAATCAGATAAAAATCAGTAAAATTACTCAAACCGATTTAATCAACTATCAAAATGGTTGGTGATTCATTTAATAGTTGACAACTAATCGATTAATCGTTGGAGCTCTGTTCAGATATGCAAAAATTACTTAGATTGTGTTTTTTTTTTTTATTTGGGTAGGTCACTTCTGGGAATGGATCACCAGTGAACCCCATATAACTATATCACCATTTAAAAGAATAAAACTATAGTTTATCATTGTTGAAATGACGAACAATGAATATTTTCATAATACCAACCGAGGTGATTTTGTCAAAGAATTTTATATTGGCTCTAGTTATAGTACATGCAGTATGTTGAAAGAAATAAGATTAAGGATTACATGCTCCGTGTCCTTGTAGACAACTAGCTACGATACTATCCTTGGTGTTGAACACCAAAGTTTTCAAATACAATTTCTTCTCCCCCTCCAGGGAATGGCCTGTGTTGGCCGAACCACGCAGTGCACCATCGTCCCGTCCAACCACTACGGCCCGATCCCCGGTGTCCCTGTTGGCTCCCTGTGGAAGTTCAGAGTGCAGGTCGGTCACACAACTGGTGTTGCACCATATGTAGAGCATAAACAATACCAATGTTTTGTGGTCATTTGTTCCAGTGGACACCAATAATGTTGAAATTCTTTGTCTTCTCTAGGTCAGTGAATCTGGTGTCCACAGGCCTCATGTAGCTGGGATTCACGGCAGGAGCAATGATGGGGCCTACTCTCTGGTCCTGGCAGGAGGATATGAGGATGACGTGGTATGCTCTTTTTCTTTCTTAAACATTTATTAAATAAACGGGCTAAAGTGATATCAGAATAGTTGGTATTATATGAAACTCATGTTTCTATTAACTTAAAATCTGCTGCCAAAACTTTTGTAGTTTCAATGTATGTAATATTTGTAATGCGTCTTACATTTTAGGATGATGGTAATGAGTTCACATACACTGGCTCTGGGGGACGAGATCTTTCTGGAAACAAGAGGACTGCTGAGCAATCATGTGATCAGACACTTACCCACATGAACCGGTATGACGCTAAAGGACATAACATATTATAACTTCCTTTTAAATTAACAGGATTTGATTGCTAATTTTATTTTGGGTATCTAAATTGTTGTTTTCTCACCAGGGCGGTGGCTCTCAACTGCAACGTCCCTGTCAACGACAAGAACGGAGCTGAGGCCAAGAACTGGAAGGCAGGCAAACCAGTGAGAGTTGTGCGCAGCTGCAAGGGTCGCAAGCATAGTAAATACTCCCCTGAGGAAGGAAACCGATATGATGGGATATATAAGGTATGAGGGAACACTGGACACATCTCTGTATGTCCTTTAGAGTTGTCAAACTGCCTGATACACAACAATTATGTAAACTATTAATCAATGTGACATTTAACTAATCATTCATTGATACATTGAATGATTCAAATGCAGAGATCCGCACGTGTGGTTTGAATAACTATTTTTTTGCTGAATAATCTTGTGACTTTTAGCATCTATTTGTAGTTTTACTTTGTGTCATTGACTTCCTTCAGGTGGTGAAGTACTGGCCAGCCAAGGGAAAATCTGGCTTCTTGGTCTGGCGGTATCTGCTGAAGCGTGATGATGATGAGCCGGCCCCATGGACCAGAGATGGCAAGGAACGCATCAAGAAGCTCGGCCTCACCATGCAGGTAGAGATGATCATTCAGACTACATTATACCAAGAGGGTTTTTGTATCCAAAATAGGGCTGCACAATTTTGAGAAAATATCTAATTGCTATTATTTTGACTGATATTGCGATATTAGAGTGATTGATATTTTTTTTTTTCATTTTTACTGGAAAAACCTAAAGAAAGATATTTTCTTAAATCTGTAGAATATGATGTGTACGCCAGGACATCTCTGCAGCATGACAATATTTGATTTAAAATTGTATTTTGACACACATTTCATCTTTAACAAATATTGTGCATCCTGCCATTTTAAAATTGCAGTTGGCTGCATTGCGTTTTCGATAAAATTGATTAATTGTGCAGCCCTAATACAAAAAGTACCAGTATGTTTTGGGACGTATACATAGGTATGGTGTCGGAATGTGATCAGCTCCCAATTCAATTAGGTTCACAATGCAGGGTTCCCATTACTTTTATACAATTTTGACTGAAAATAAACTGAGAGTAGAAAGTTTACCTTTTTATATACTTAAGCATGAAATGTGCAAAAAAAACGTAAGTTTTACTATGTAATTGTTCATAATTTTGCTTAGATGTTTGTGTAGAATGTATAAATAAATTGTGAAATGAATAGAAAAACAATAGCCTTGTTTTACAAGCATATCCTGGACTCCATTTTGAAGTATAAAAATACCTTGATAAGAATGTCTAAAATCCATGTTAACCTGCTAAAAGACACGTCAATCAGGATGCAAACATCAGCTGTGCTTTGAGCTGATTTCTAGTAGTAGCATAACTTCAATTAAATGGCCTCCATCTTGTTCCAGTATCCTGCTGGCTATCAGAAAGAGAAAGAGAACAAAAATGAAGTGGAGGAAGAGGCGGCGACACCCAGCAAGGCAAAGAGGAAGAGAAAATCTCAGGGCACCGGTAAGTTCTGTGTGTATGTGGGTGTTTTTTTTTTTTTTTTGCAAAAAGTGGTATTACCAGTAAAAGTGATCATAATTCCGGTTGCAGGCGGCAAATAGATGTTTCTACTGTTCTTTATTTCTGTGTAGAAACTCAAGTATTATTGCTTTTTATACTCCATAAACTCCGTAGTGATTTTAAAATGTGTTTCTTTCTATCAGAACCCAAAACCTCACCAGGCAAGACTCCTAAGAAAATAAAGGTAGAAGTGTACAAGCTAACCCAGGAGCAGAAATCCATCATTAAGAATGACAAGCTAAACAAGAAGCTGTGGGATGAAGCCATGGAGTCACTGTCACTTGGACCGGTGAGTACGGCTGTGTTTCTAAATGCTTAAGCTCATGTTTGGGGGAATCTGTGGGTTGTTGAGAAGACGTTGAGACAGGAGGTTTGTTTCGAGATGAACTGCGCCTCGTCTGGAAAGTGGATGCGTTCAAGTGGTGGCAAAGCCGTGACAGATAGCTGTAGTCGAGTCAAAAACTTTCCACCAGTCTTCAAAGAATATACAGGAAGTCAACAAAATATTTATATCCTGTTAGATCCATCTACCTGTAGTTCTCAGACCACATTATCAACTACACAAGATATATTTGTTAACGGATTAAACCTTCATTGCAAAACATGAGACTAATAGCCTACAATCTGGCGTTAAATATTACAATTGCACAGAAAATTGGGATTTTTACAAAACGTTGTTATCTGCTCTTTGACCAGGCGTTTCCCAGCATACCCTGGGTTTTGCAGTCGGTGGAGAGCGGCTGCAGCACCTGGTTCTATGAACTGCGTGAGGTCTCGTGAGGTTATCGTTACCTTTATGTGCATGACCTCATGATCAAGTTGGACATAAATCTAACCGGCATGCACTGTGCGGCGATCGTCAGTGATAGATTCTGCGCAGGCTTGGCTCATGAACGAGCCTGTTCTGTGACTTTGATGAAGAAATAATGATTTTAATAAATTAATGGTAGAGTTGAATAGTAGCTCCAGCATAACACATATTTAATACAAGCAAACAATTAATACATCACATTGATGTGATTTTTAAAAAAAAAAAAAAAAGAAACCAACAAAACAAACGAAAATGTCCCACGTTATACCTTGAAAATGAAGAAATATCATGTCAGCATCGCATGGTCCTAGCGATGACCTTAAACAAGAAATCACATCAGTGCTCTTGCATACAAAGTTCTATTGACAACAAATCTGTGCTTATAGTGGATGCATTGCTGAATTGAAAATGGCTAGTATGAAAAAGTTTGGTTTGTGCGACTGTTGCATGAAGCTTTGTTAGTGCCGGATTTTGCTGCTACTTGAAACCACAGTCTGCACTAGTTATCTGTAGATGGGTATTTCATTTAAAAGCAACAGAGGATGTACATTTTAGCAAATGATAACTGGGGTGTTCAGTAAATCTCTCACACTTATGAAACGGCAGAAGGCTGTGTTCATCAATTTAAAAGGAAAAAAAGCAGCTAAGAAGTGTTTTAAACCTCCTGCTAGTCATAGAGCAGTTTGTAATGTTGTTTCACATGTTTTGGTTCTGCAGAAATTCTTGAACAAAGTTGAAGAAGTTTTCCTCTGCATCTGCTGCCAAGAAGTGGTCTACCAGCCCCTCACCACAGAGTGCCAACACAATGTCTGCAGGGTAAGAACAAACTATCATTGTCCTTTTAATAGCAGGTGCAAAACGAGTGATAAAAGATTCCATGGATAAACTACTGCTGCAATACTATTCACTTGGATTGATCAGCTTTCAGCTTGTAGATACATTTACATCTTTAAAATACAGGGAGCTGGGAAAACATCGGAAGGTCTTGCTTTTTGACTTGGTTGTATGCAGTTACTCAATCATACCTCTTTAACCCTTTGAACTGTGCGATTGAAATGGTCCACCAGTGCCTACATTGGCATTTTTGCTTATTGTGATGTCTTTTCTTGGAGTATGCTTCATATCCCTAAAATCTGAACAACCTAAGCTAAAGGGTTATGCAAGTCATTAAACCATAATAATTGACACAAGTATTGAAATTGTGTCCTAAATTTAAATTTTTTTTTTTTTCATAAAATGTTACTAAATAAAGACAATACATATTGATCCAAAATATTTCTAAATGTAGAAACATGAACAAAATATCTCTCAACACTCAGAAGTTATTTGAACTGTGCACATTTTGTAGTTTTTGAGGTGTGCTGATTTTTATGAGCAGATTGAGTGCAAAGGTGTTAATATTTTTGTTACGTTATGCAACTGAATGATGTCATAACGAGTGCACAATGTGATGACGCGTAAGACAGAAGCCTTAGCTTTCTGTGCAAAAAGAATGAATGCTGTAGTTATTATGGTTTTTATTTTAGATGGATTTAAACAGGATCATGCAAACAGCGATCTCCTGTGGCCTCCTGTGGGATTTCTGTTAAAGGATGTTTTTGATGGATTATATACAATCAAAAGAATGCCATTAAGTTGCAGTAGTGGTGTTAGAACTGTTATCTTAAACGTCATGGTAGCTGTAGTAGCATTTGAACTATTGGCACATCCCTACATTAGACCCACCTCTGACGAATGATTCTGAAACTGTCAAATAGCATTATGGAGAATGCAGGAAACCACTAATTAAAGGTCTCAACAAACTGAATCTTAAACTTACAAATTGTTGTTTAACAATACATGAGTAACCTGTGAAATTTACATGATTAAAAAACGGTAAGAGTGCCTCAAAGTGAAAGCTGTTGTTTCTTTTTACCTCAGGAATGCCTTCAACGGTCCTTCAGAGCAGATGTGTACACCTGCCCGGCCTGCAGGCACGACCTGGGCAAAAACTACTCCATGACCATCAACAAACCCCTGCAAGATATTCTAAATCAGTTTTTCCCAGGGTACAGCAGTGGGCGATGATCATTGGTTCTGCCTTGTCAGCCCTCGAGGAAACGCGATTTAAACAGTAAGGGGAATTTTCAGTAGAGGCAATAAAGAATCAGTTTCTCTTAATATATTTTTTATGATTATAAAACTACAATTTTTGTGGACTTCAATGCCGCAATTTTTCACCTTGGATCTGCCATGATGTGTAGTTTAAAGATAAATTGAGAATTCCTTTTGTAACCGTACCATTACTCCGTTAATACCTTACACCGTGATTTTACTCCCAGCGTTTAATTTTGTTCCATTAACTAATGCTAATGTTATCCATCTTGTGAAATGTTTGAACTAAATCCCTCCATGTTTAGCACTCCTTAAGAGAACGTTAAGGCAAAAGTGGTTTAGCCGTTTGCTCAACTTTGTTTGGAAATTTCTTTTGTACAAAGCTATTAATAGAATCTGGGTCTTATCTGGTCTGCCGTTAGTTTGGCTGTGGTTGGTTGTCATTTTGGTGCAATTTTTAAAATCTGATCGTGTAGTCTGAGATCTGAATTGGTTTACATTCACATCTGACCTCGAAGCCTCCGTTATGCATCTCCTGTAGACATGTACTTGTCTGTACTTTACTTTTTTAATCTCTGGCATAGGTTCAATAGACAAACTAACTTTGTCCACATGATCAGATGATTGAAATTGCACTAACATGACACGTGAACAAAGCTGCTCTAAAAATTTAGATGATACCTGACATACAAGCGCGCAAACTGAACCAGTTAAAGTTTTTTGTTTTTTCTGCTCTTCAGCAATCTTGAGAGGAAGTGTCTTGTCGGGGAATGATGTCGTCAAACATGGTTGGATTTTCTAACTGATGTATTGGTTCCTTCAATATTTTCATACAGTAATTTTATACCTGTATATTAAGCTTGTGAGATTTGGTATAAAAGTTACTATGAATCTGATACAACCTTGAAAGCTAAATGTGATCAATTCCTAAGCTCATTTTGTATACTGTTGTGATTGATTTGAATTTCCCCTGTTTTAAAAAGATTAACTTTTAAAGTCCAAAGAAACAAAAGTGCTTAACCAAGAGTGTAATGTAGGACTCCCCTTATCTAGATTTGTAGACATTGTCCCTGCCACTCAAACCTAATTGAGTATAGAAACTTTATTTGTACTTTTTGCTAAAATTAAAATGTGTACTTTTTCATCTTTTATAATCTATTACTGCCATCTCTGGGGGAGCTGTTCAGTCCAATTTTTGTGTCTCCTGTGGTCCATTTATAATACCTGACCTCATTTAAAAACCAGTTAATGCTTGCATCAAGATGACATGTTAAGGAAAGTCCACACACTGCTCCTGAAATTTGAACTTTTATCTGACTAAATGATCTGAATTTGTTATTGACTACTCTTACTGTTGCCTTTGTCATTTATCAATATTTGGTGTTGAATTTCAACAGCAGTGTGTGACGATGTCCATCCACATGCCAGCACTTTGAGTTTTGATGGAGAGACGAAGATTTGCATCGACTGGGAAATGTATATTTTCTGAAATTGTATAATTTTTAGTCCATTTTAGTTTTGATATCTAGTGTTAGAATTGCTTGCACACGTTTGGTGCACAAATTGTCAATACATTTTCAGTGTTATTCAATAAAAAAGTGAAAATGATCTCATCATATTTTTTTTTTTTTGGGGGGGACTGTATATTATGGAAGAACATTCATACCACTGATGAAAAACAAGATCCTGTAAGTCATGAGTTAGTATCTCAAAATAATGAGTTAGTATCTCAATATTTTTGACTTACCATCTCATTATTTTGACTTGGTGTCTCATTATTTTGACTTAGTTTCTCATTATTTTGACTTAGGCCTACCATAACATGCCCATTTCTGCAAATGGAATGAATGTTTCTCATTATTTTGAGATTCAAAGTTGAAATATTGAGATGGTAAATAATAAATATTGAGATAGCAAGTCAAACTTTTGAGACAGTCAAACTATTGAGATAGTAAAGAAAAAATGAGATACTAAGTCAAACTATTGAGACACTAACTCATTATTTTGAGATAGTGTCTTATTTTAATGACTTCCATAGTGTGTTGATGAAAACTGACTTACATCTTGAAGGTTTTAGCCATGATGACCTTGAATGACCTTGAATGAACTGGTATAGTGCTTTTAATTCTGACAATAATAAAAAAAGACCAAAGAGTTTTTACAATGATGCATTTTAAGTACAGAACTGATTACTTTTAAACTTGATTCTTAATTTAAATGTAGAAAGTCACTCAAACAGAAGATTCAGAGAAACTGGATCAGGAAATTGGAGCAGTAGAGAGCATGATCTTTAAGGGTTTTGGACAAACGCTTGAACTCGTACAGGCATAACAATGTTGGTAAAAATGTGTTCACTTGCACTGAGGGTCATATTTATCTCATGGTCAGTGTTGCATGATCCTAGTTTTTATTTTTTAGCTTGTTTTTATTTCCTAATATTTAATGTTTTTATAACTGTTTTTAATTATGTCTTAATGTTCTTTTGCACTTTGTCGCAATGTTCTTGAATGTTTATGTAAAGCACTTTGAATTGCCCTGTTGCTGAAATGTGCTATATCAGGGGTCAGCAACCTGCAGCTCTGGAGCCAGATGCGTCTCTTAAGCCCCTCTCCAGTGGCTCCCTGTGGATTTTTAAAAATGGAAATGAATAACTTTTTTTTGTTTACATTTTCATTTTTATTTGTCATTGTTGTAGGTCTATGGTACGACGGAGTATTAGAGCCACATTGAGGGAAAAAAATAAATCTCAGATTTCAAGAATAAAGTCATATTACAAGAATAAAGTCATAAATTTATGAGATAAAAAGTTGTAATACTATGAGAATAAAGTCATATTATAAAGTAGTAATTTTAAGTGCTATTTTCTTTTTTTCTTGTTAAGTTATGACTTTATTCTTGTTATATTACAACTTTTTTTCTTGTTAAGTTATGACTTTATTCTTGTAATATTACAACCTTTTTTTCTTCTTAAGTTATGACTTTATTCTTGTTATATTACAACTTTTTTTTCTTGTTAAGTTATGACTTTATTCTTGTAATATTACGACTTTTTTTTCTTGTTAATTTATGACTTTATTCTCCTAATATTACGACTTTTTTCTCGTAAAGTTATGACTTTATTCTGTAAATCTCAGATGTTTTTCCCCTCAATGTGGCCCTAATACTCCGTAGTATATCTGCTCTAGACTTATATTATATATACTTAGACTATAAACTGTGTTACCTTCATCACAATGATCAAATGTTTTGTGGCTCCAGACAGATTTTTTTTCCCCTAAAATGGCTCTTTTGATAGTAAAGGTTGCTGACCCCTGTGCTATACAAATAAAGCTGCCTGGCCTTAACTAAAAGGTTAGGCAACAGCCTTTAACCAAAATCAGTAGTGTGTACGTGCGTGACGTGCTCTTCAGTCAAATACGTGCGCCCATATATATGTCTATGCAGAGCACCGATGACGCGTCATAGTGAGCGTCTGTTCTCATTGGCTGATTCATGTGTCCGTTAACTGAATAGACCAATCACATCGTCGGGTTTGTGAATTAAGAATCCTATCATCCGGGTGATTCAACCAATCAGGAAGCGTAGTTTCTGGTGGGTGGGCGTGACTCCGAGTAGCCTCAGCTAGCTAATGCTAGACGACAAATCCATCCAGGAGAATTACACAAAACGAAACCAAATCGAGTGATCAAAACAAGGAGAGGAAAACGACTAGCTGCAGGAGGTAATATACCTCAAACGGGGATTAATTTTATTCAATCTTGAAGCCTGTATTCTCGTGTAATGGTGTTGTGTGTGTTGGTGTCTGTCGTCGCGTTGTTTTGTTTTTTCTAAATGCAGATATGGAAGTAGCTAGCTAGCTAGCTGGCTTAGAAGCTAACCAACGGTAGCTATGGATACATAAACGTCGGTTTAAGTGTGATTAAATATAACTGTTGATTCTGCACGACTTTAGGTAGGTTAATGTGAGGTTTCTACTCATTTTTGAAGCACATTAGCTACTGTGTTTGATCTCTGTGTTGTTAGATAAAATGCTAACAGGCAGTGTTGGATGTGCAGAGCCACCGTCGCCCTTAGCTACAGCCTGCAATCATAACTGCTCCTGTTTAAACCCAGCAGCTTCAGGTTTATCCCCTCTATAAGTCAGATATGTGAATTAACTATACTGCTTATGAGTATTAACATCTCTGTGCTTCTTAAGGAGGACAGTATGCTGCAATATTGAAACTAGTTGCAGGCCCAGGTAGAGTTAAAGGGGCCGTGTAGTGTAGGCCTCTTTTTGTTGTGGTTATACAGCTGAGGGGGGGTCATGTGGTTCTGCTATGATCCACTGACTAGATCAGGTCTTGTTAGAAAGAGGGCCCTTACTTATGAGTACCATATTTAGTGATTATTATGTTGTAAATTGTCTGTTTATGATGACCACTTTCTATGAAAGACATGCCTTTCTCAGTCACTGAGCAGGACAGAGTAGTGTGTTGAAGTGGGTCATAAATACACATGCAGCCTGTAATAACTGCTCCTGTTTAATCCCAGCAGCTTCAGGTTTATCCTCTCTACAAGTCAGATATGTGAATTAACTATACTGCTTATGAGTGTTAGCATCTCTGTGCTTCTTAAGGAGGACAGTGTGCTGCAATATTGAAACAAGTTGCAGGCCCAGGTAGAGTTAAAGGGGCCGTGTAGTGTAGGCCTCTTTTTGTTGTGGTTATACAGCTGAGGGGGGGTCATGTGGTTCTGCTATGATCCACTGACTAGATCAGGTCTTGTTAGAAAGAGGGCCCTTACTGATGAGTACCATATTTTGGGCTTATCTTGTAAATTGTCTGTTTATGATGACCACTTTCTATGAAAGATATGCCTTTCTCAGTCACTGAGCAGGACAGAGTATTGTGTTGAAGTGGGTCATAAATACACATGCAGCCTGTAATAACTGCTCCTGTTTAAACGCAGCAGCTTCAGGTTTATCCTCTCTACAAGTCAGACATGTACAGAGAAATACTGCTTATGAGTATTAACATCTTTGTGCTTTGTGAGGAGGACAGTGTGCTGCAATATTGAAACAAGTGTAGGCCTCTTTTTGTTGTGGTTATACAGCTGAGGGGGGTCATGTGGTCTGATCCACTGAATGGATCAGGTCTTGTTAGAAAGAGGGCCCTTACTTATCAAGTCAAATCAAATTTATTTCTATAGCACATTTAAAACAACATTAGCTGACCAAAGGGCTTTACAGACATAGTGCAGAATAAAAACAGGTCAACAGAGCAGACAACAAAATCTCACACATTCACAGACAGAGACCAAGTTAAAAGACTGTTACAATGAGCATTTATAAAAGACCAATTAGTAATCACAATTCAAGTACATTGAAAAGCCAAAGAAAAGAGGTGGGTTTTGAGCTGTGCTTTGAAAGACTCTGTAGAGGGAGACAACATTACCATATTTTGGGCTTATCTTGTAAATTGTCTGTCTGTATGACGACCTCTTTCTATGAGAGGCATGCCTTTCTCAGTCACTGAGCAGGACAGAGTATTGTGTTGAAGTGGGTCATAAATATTCCTAACTCTTGCCGACTATGTCGTTTTAAAGCTCACGTTTCCTGCTCTACGGGTTGCTTGTGCTTGATGCAAATGAGGTGTTGGAGTTGTCTCCATTTGCCTAGCCCTGTGATAGGAACTTGCAGATGTGCATGAGAAGATGCACTCAGTGCATATTTAGAGTGCATTGATGTGTTGTTTTGTGTGTGTTTTGTTTGTTTGGCACTATCCAAAGTACAAGTGTTGCAGAGGAAATGCACATGTAAAATGGGTTATCTGACGTGCGAATCAATCCTAAAGTGAAACTAGTTTTATTTTATCAATATATTATCTATATTATCAAGTGTGATGAAACACTAAAAGTGATATATTTATTGCCACTTTTTTGGGGGTGGGGATGAGAAGTTCATCCTCAAACCGATAACTTTGTCACCCATTTGTGTGTGAAACAAATGTCATGTCACATGTTTGTTTGGAGATGGGGAAATTTAGAAAAACAAACTAATCTTTGATGCACTGCAGTTCTCACTTGAAGGATTCAGGATCTTTCAAGAGCTTAAAACTACAAAATACTGTATATTACTTTATTCTCCTTTGCTTACAAAAGCTGTGCTTTTTTTTTTTTTTAAAGAAAGGTGCGCCTTTTAAGGAATTTAACAATATGTATCCAGGGTTGTCTTGCATGTAGAGCAGGTTGATATGGTTGAAATCATTATAACAATATTAATAAGGATATTTTGACGCAAAACAAGATATGGGAATTTATCAACTGATGTTCACAGCAATAACGTGTAATTTGTAAAAAAAAACAAAAAAAACAAAAAACTTTAATAAGCGCTTTTGTTTTTGTTGCATCTTATTCTGAATAATTAATTTGAACAACAGAAACTGAATTATCGTTTATTAACTTATATCTACATGCATATCCTGAGCACAAATCTAACAAAATGGGCTGTTATTTTCACTCTGCATTTTTCAAACTGGTATGTCAGATTTCTTTTTTTATTTTAAGTAGAGATGCACCGGTACTAATGCTGGATTGGACTCAAATAGCTGGATCGGTTATCGTGACAGGTCAATTTATTCAATTCAGTTCTATGTTTATATATTATCTACATTATATACTGGAATTTTAATTCCTGTTTAATATATTGACCTGGACCCCATTTTCCTAGGTCTAACTAACTAACTAACTAATTAACTAACTAATAAGGACAACATTTTCTGAAATTGCTGAAGTCACCCTTTACTTACAATCCAAAATACAGACACTTTTTCTCCAAGATCTAGATGTCAGATGTCTTGTATTTTAAAGCTCTCAGCCCTATTCACCTGTAGTAATTTTTCCAGAAACTCTGAAACATTTTTAGGAACTTAGGGAACTCTTCCTGCGTTTTTACTTATCTGAATTAAGTGAGGCTGCAACTATCAATTAATCTGTCAATTGTTTTTTTACAATCAATTGTTTAGTCTATGCCAGAAGGTAGTGAAATCTCCTGTCACAAGCTCCCAGAGCCCAAATATGATGCCTTCTTGTGACTTTATTTGTTAGACCAACAGTCCAAAATCCAGAGATATTCAGTTTACTATAACATACAGTAAAACAGAGAAATTAATAATTTTCTTTTGATTGATTAATAGATTAACAGACTAATTGTTTCAGCTCTAAATTTAACTTCCTAAACTATAGTTGTTTTCCCTCGAGAAGTCTGTGCTCAGGAGGCAGCTCTATCTTGCAGGTGGTCTTGCAGGTTTGTCGGCTTGTCAGACACAAGCCTCAAGCCGTGAACACACCGCACGCATGAGGCCCGCGTGACGGCAGCGTCGCGTCGTGGCTGCGTGATGCACACCTAGTCAGGGCACCTGCAATTTGTGCACAACGTTCATTCACAGAGTAAGCAAGCACTAGTTGCCAGTAGTATCAATATTAGGACTAGGGGTGGAAATGTCCTGTAAAACAAAGTTAAGTGAAAGTCTTCTTGATATATCTAAAAAGAGTGAGATAAAGGGAGAGACTGTGGATGACAGAGAAAGAGAGAGGAGGGGAGAGCGGCAGTTGTGAGTGAGGTTAGAGAAACAAACCACAATTTATTAGCTGTTTGTTAAATGCTAATGCAAAACAAATATCTATAGGCCTAAAGAAGTCCATTGAAACATCCAAGCAAACATCACAGTCACGCAGCAGTAAACCAGAGTATGTCATTGTCTCTGTTGCTTTTTCTACCTGTAGTAATCAATTTGGCAAAGCTTCACATTTTTTGGGTTCTTGAGGACAAAAATGTAATTGGATCTAGCCATTGCATGTTTATTATATTAGTGCAGTATATCAATAATTCATAATACAAAAACATGATAAACACGTAAAAGTTACATGCAGCTGGGAGCGACTGATGCATTTACACTACTTCATCATATGACTAGAATGTGAAGCAATTCAGTACTGTTACGGATCAGCAAGGCCGGCTTTGGTGCTGGATGTGGTCCGGTGTGGTTTGTTGGGATCACATCCAGCTTCTAGCGGTGTAGCTACTCTTGGAAGCACAGGTGAAAACTTCCCTCACAAATGCTACTGTAAGTAGGGTGTTTGTGCGTGCTTTGATATGTATGATGTAGGGATGTCACGATACCAGAAATTTAGTAGTCGATACCGATACCAGTGAAATTCCAGAATTCTCTATGCTATTCGATACCACAGTAAAAAACAAAAGTAAAACAATAAATCCCATGTACTTCAACATCCACTCCTTTATTACCATTTGCATACTGTTTTTTGCTGAAAGTTAAACCGGTCATAATTCCCTCTATTATCTATTTTATATTGCTGTGAAAACATCTCGTTCAGATGACTGTATTTATTCAGGTTTCTCACCAAAAACTAAATTTTATAAGATTACATTTGAACACATCATGATAACGTTATAATTTACCTTCGCCCAGTACTCATTTTTATTGAATAGAGCCTGAATGCATCATAATGGAACCTCCCGTGTTGAAATCGGCAGAATTGTTGTCCGCAACGTAGCATTGGGCCTCGCTGCCTCCGCTGCCTCCGCTGTCAGGGATGGACCCACGGCGGGACTACGGTGCGGTGGGCTGACTGCTGCATGGGCTGCACGGCAGGGAGGATGTTCCCACTGTAACATACTGGGTGCTGCGGCACCCTCTGTGCACTGACAGGCTTCTAGTGACACATTACGCACACAAAAGGTTCATTCTCATCCAGACCGCAGTGATTTTTTAAAAAAGAAATCTTCTCGATAGGGAGTTTACAGCGTCTCGAGCCCTGGCGGTACCTGCGATATTGTAGAAAAACGAGTACCGTCACATTTTCAGAATTTTGGCATCGACTTGGTACCGAAGTATCGGTTCTTTGACATCCCTAGTGTGATGTAAATAAAGTAGGAACATGGTGAAGAATGGGCGTCACAGTCTCCTAAAGCCCACAGTGATGTCTTCAAATTGCTTGTTTTGACCGCATAACTCTCTAAAACCTAAAGATACTGAGGTTACTGTCACAAAAGGCAAAGAAAAGCTGCACATTTTTTTACAATTAAGAAGTTGGAAATAGGGAATGTTTGGTATTTTTATATATATACTTAAATAAAGTTACCTTTTCGAATTGATTCACTAACTAATCGTTCCAGGTTTACAATACAGAAGGTCATGATAGGCAATTTCTTTCCATGAACACTAGTGACAAATGTCATTGTTGTCCAAATGTCAAACAGAAACACTGTACCTGCTTCTCCTGTTATCAGACAGCTACTCCTTTTTTTGTACCAGCACTTAATGTTCATCCTGGCCTTCACTTTGTCAGCTTGGTTAGCTCTTAAAAATCTACCCATGTTGTGTGGTCATGCTGGAAAACTTTTTTTAAATGATTTCAATTTAATAAAATACTCTGCTCCTGGCAGTTTGAAAGAAGCTGAAATAGATTGATTGTACCCTGATTGTCCATGCTCTCCCCTCCAGGTTTACCTGCAACCCTTAGCAGACCCAATGGCTACCGACATGCCCATGGACACGGTGCCAGCTCCTCTCCTCGCCCCAGCCTCACCCCCTGACCCTGCCCCCGCCCCAGCCTCCCCTCCTGATCTCAGCTCCAGTGCGACCCAAGACCAGACTTCCACCCAGGAGCCAGCAATAGCTGAAATCCCAGACACGGCGGTGACCTCGGAACATGATGCTGCTCCAGATCTCACCCCGGCTCTGCCTACAGACCCAGACGTGGCCCCAGCCCTTGTTCCGGGTTCTGAGCTGCCACCGACCCTTGTGATGCCAGTCTGCACCAAGAACCCCAGCTGCAAGATCATGACCTTCCGGCCCACCGTGGAGGAGTTCAAAGACTTCGCCAAATACATCGTCTACATGGAGAGTCAAGGAGCTCACCGTGCTGGCCTGGCAAAGGTGAGGACAACACACATGTACTCTTACACATACACTCACATATTTGATGTAGTCCTTTACAGTCCTGTTATAGTAAGGTCTAATTGTTACATTACATTTTCAATACCATCAGCAAGTACTAAGGATGGGAATCACCAGAGGCCCACCGATATGATATTATCACAATGCTTGAGTCGCGATACGATCTTATTGCGATTTAAAACATTTTGCGATATGCTGGTTATTGCAATAAGATCTACTGCAATTTATTACCTTTTTCAACTGCAAATTATGCAGTTGGTCAACATCTGTTGAGATCTAATAAGATAAAATTTTCACTCTGTTCATCTAAGAGTTTTTATTCACATACCTTGAGGTCAGAGATCAACGGACCCCTTTGAAAATGGCCATGCCAGTTTTTCCTCATCAAAATTTAGCGTAATTTAGCATTCTATTTAGCATTCTCCCCGACAAGCTAACACGATTGGTTGGTACCAATCGATTCCATAGGTTTTCTAGTTTCATATGATACCAGTACCTTCAATCCAGCTTGAAAAAGGAGCCCACTATAACCTCTGAAAGACAGAATAGTGGCTGAGCGGATTGTTAAGATTGATACTTGATGTCTGTGTATCGATACAATATTGCCATACCATTGATTTTTTTTTTTTTTTATTTTTTTTTCCCAACCCCAGCAGCTACTTAATCTTGCATAGCCAAGCCTCTATCTAAAATGATTATTGATGTCTAAAACTATCAAACATTATTGACAAATGCCTATCTGAAGTTACTAAAGCACAAAATGGGGTCTTAAAATTCCATATTTTGTTCACTAACCACCAAAAAACCCAAACTATTCTACATTTTGTATCTACTTTTGTATATTTTTTAATTTTAGAAGCTGAAATCGGCAAATGTTTGGCATTTTATGTTATGTCAAGTCAAATAATTAACAGATTTAATAATATCTGATTATCTCAGTATCAAACTGTATACAGTTGAGTTAAATAGGAACTGAATGTCCTGCCCAAATCCAAGACTTGGGTAAGCTGTTGAGTGTTAAGATTTAGCCGCATGTGTTTACAGGTCATCGTAAAACTCTCAATTTGGATGTCAGCTTACTGAATGTAAATATAAATGCTAACAATCTGTCTCCTTCACCAGGTGATTCCCCCAGAGGGCTGGAAGCCACGGAGGTCATATGACACCATCGAAGACATGGTGATTCCAGCTCCCATCATGCAGGTGGTGACCGGACAGTCGGGTTTGTTCACCCAGTACAACATCCAGAAGAAGTCTATGACTGTGAGCGAGTACCGCAAGCTGGCCAACAGCAAGAAGTAAGCTGGTCGTCAGTCCAGAGGCGTCATCATTTATAAATGCGGTTGCTCTTTTATATTTGCAGACATTGTCAACCGTGTGTTTAGTAGGGATTGAGACTGATAGTGAGGCTCATTGGTTTATCAATAAGGCTGTGATAATGCTGAAAAGTAATAACCTCTACCACCAAACACTCCAGTAAATGGTTTAAACCAACAATGATTGATTTATGATTAGCATGAAACTCCTCCTCTGAGTCATAACTGAGTCAACAGTTGATGATGCTATTTTACAAAGTGGCAGCTTTGATGAGTTGAATAATTAATCTATTTAAGATGATGTTGTCTTAAAGGAGATTTGTTCTGATTTGTGTAAATGAAAATGAGATGTGAACATGTATTTCACAGTCTTTTTCTGTTGAGCAGTGTTAAAACAAATCTTAATCTACTGATTCAAAGTTAGAAACCAACAAAACATGAAAAAAGACCAAAGGGGACGGAGTACTTTCTATAGGCACTGTATTAGAGCTGGATGCTTGTCAACATGAGGGTTCAGCTGAAGGGCCGTCTCCCTACTCACTGCTCACTCCTGTGACGTTTTCAGGTACTGCACACCCCGGCACAAAGACTTTGACGACCTCGAGAGGAAGTACTGGAAGAACCTGACATTTGTGTCTCCCATTTATGGCGCCGATGTCAGTGGCTCCATCTATGATGAGGTGAGGGTTGTGTGCTTGTGTTCCCTAGAAGTGTGTAAGTGCTGGGACTGATTTGCTAACTCTGCATATTAGGGCTTCAACTAGCAATTATTTTCATTGTCAATTAATCTGTCATTTATTTTCTCGATTAATCGATTAGTTGTTTGGTCTATAAAATGTCAGAAAATGGTGAAAAATGTCTATCCGTGTCTCTCAAATCTCAAGATGACGTCTTTAAATGTCTTGTTTTGTCCACAACTCAAAGATATTCAGTTAACTGTCATAGAGGGGTAAAGAAACCTGAACATATGCACATTTAAGAAGCTGGAATCAGATAATTGACTTTTTTTCCTTCAAAACTGATTAATCGATTATCAAAATAGTTGGCGACTAATTTAATAGTTGACAATTAATCAGTCTGCTCTACTGCTTATTTTGCTAGATACTTTGATCAGGGTTATTAATCATGCATATTATTCAGTGATTTGAAGACAAAGAGATTGTTGGCACTATATGAAAACAGCAATTTAACTGTTTTCAATGACTTTTAATTGACATTTTTCAGAAATATCACCAGATGACCTGAGAGCTTAAAATAAGAGACACCGTAATTATCAATGAATCCACCATAGAGATGTGCATTTTAAATAAATTGATTAATGGCTAAATGTGAAATATAATGTCCTTAATTTAAGAAAGCTACTTTTAAGATAGTTATTATGACTTGTTGCCTTATGTACATTTTTGTGTGACTACAGCACCATCAGGTGGGCATTCATAGACTTTGACTTTGGTGTGCAGACTACTCTGTACAGGCTTATCCTAAAAATGCCTTTTGTCTCCGTTCAGGACATTCAAGAGTGGAACATTGGCCATCTCAACACGCTGCTGGACATGGTGGAGCAGGAGTGTGGCATCGTCATCGAGGGGGTCAACACTCCCTACCTTTACTTCGGCATGTGGAAGACCACATTTGCCTGGCACACTGAGGACATGGACCTCTACAGCATCAACTACCTGCACTTTGGACAGTCAAAGTCCTGGTTAGTCGCTTTTTTTATTATTATACTACTTAAATTATATACCAACAATGGAGGCTACACTTTATTGGTCAGCAGTAGAATTCTGCATAGATAACTCCGAGGAGGCTTCAGCATATCTAAAGACACTTTTGGGCGGTGATTTGGCTTTTTAGGCTTTTTTCTAATCACTGATTGAATTGAATCACTGCATATGATCGATGATTAGCCATTGGTTCTGATTCTAATACTCTTGCATAAGGGACCCTGCAGCCATTACTTTACCATATGTAAGGTAATGTTATTTTCAAAGTATTTTAGTATTTTTAGTATTTGAGACTCGTGGGTACCCCTAGAACCCATTTTCACAGGAATGTCGGGACTGAATTTCTTCAAATTTGGCACAAACGTCCACTTGGCATTGACATTTTGGTTGGTTTGGTGGAGGCATACAACTGAGAGGCAGTAATTGTAGTTTTTCAGGAGCAGCAAGCTTTAGATATACTAAACCGCCGCTGTAGACTATAATGTTGTTTAGTTGTACTACTTTGAGCATGCTGTGTTGTGCTCACAATACTGAGGCCTCTCACAGGGTTCCTTATTTGGCCAACTAACTTCATATTTGATCGTGCTTCACATTCTTTTGTTTTTGACTCGGGAACCTTAAGGTACAACACTTCATGAATAATGCTTGAATTCAGTTTTTTTTCATCGTCTCCTCTTCTATCATTTCCAGCTGTTCATGTTTAAGAATTGTTTGGAAATGTTTTCCTCTTTTGTTTTCCCATCAAATCGCCATGATTTGTTCTCCGATTCCTCAAGAATTACAATTTGAACAATAGGGCTGAGGGATGTTGAACAAAAGAAAAGCATCATAACCTGATTTTCACTTGTTTTGTGGAATTTGAGGTTTCATTGTAACTTCACACTCGTGAACGCACAGAAACTTTGCTGAAACCATTTGTAGCAGCTGTTGTATAGATATAGCTGTGAGCTATTATGCTCGCTCGCTTTCTATTCTGTGTATCATTATATTTCCTTCTGTTTCTGTCACTCATCTCTGGAGGTCCTTGGTACCTGCGGAAACATACTTTTTTCTTTACCTCCTCTGCCCCTTGATTTTCGTGCGTGTGTGTTGTTTCCCCCTTTTTTTTTTACCTCTACGTTGTTTTCCATCTTTGGCACTGCAGGTGGTGAGCAGAGCCAACCCAGCCTTCAGAAATACAGTATTGTGTGTGTGTGTGTGTGTGTGTGTGTGTGTGTGTGTGTGTGTGTGTGCGCGTGCCTGCTCTCTCACCTGTCTTCCTTTTTGTCAGAGTATGCTTCCCTCCTCTCTCCTGTCTACTTCCTGGAGTGGTGTTCGGTATATGTGTGTGTGTGTGTAAATGCGCATGTGTTACCAGTTCCTCCTCTCTGTGATGTGCACTCATTAAAATCATATATCTGTCTCGTTTTCACACCTCTCACTGAGAGCGGGAAGGCATCATTACAACTTACTGTCAGCGTGTGTGTGTGTGGACATATTACCTTCACCAAGCTATGATTTTCAATCTGGTGTTTCTCTGGCAGATTTCACATTTTTCTTTTGTAGAAGGTTTCTTGATGAAAAGCTGAATGAATTTAACGCAATAAGTTGTTGAGAGGTTGAACAGCCTTTGAGGCAAATTTGTGATTTTGGGATCGACGTATAAAATTGACATGGCATACTGAGGACAGCGAGTCTAATCTGCAACACCACCAAATAACTTTGCCTTTACTGTTTTTAATTCTCTTTGTTAAAGGCAACACATACATGATTGTGTCATTTGATGTTAGTTAGTTTTAGAATTTGGTGGTCAAAGGTCACCGTGACCTCTCAAAACACGTTTGGACATAACTCAAGAATTTACAATATACAAATTATGACCATTTCACAGAAATGTGTTATGGATAAATGATAAAGTGTTGTCATTTTGGACAGACATGGATGTAAACTGCAACTTGACTGGTTGGCGGAGACCTACAACCGTGTGGCAGTAGTTCTAGTTAAAGCTTAAATCTGCCCATGCTGAATCTGCAGTTTGCCAACACATTAATGCATATTAACTTTCTTGTTTCTGAACTTGCTTTCTTCCTCTTTATACCTCCACTTATTTTGCCCATACCATCATCCCTGTTAAGACTAATTTACTTCTAGAGGGATGGATGCACACCATTCATTTCGGTGCTTTTTTTTTTTTCTTTTTCCTCGCTTTCTTTTAATTCTCTGGGTCGGTTTTGTTCTCTCTCTATCACTCTCCCTCAGTGTGCTCGCCAAGACTTCCCACCCTCATTTTTCTGAAATTGAATCATTTTCACTTTTACACTTGTGTGTGGTGGGGTAATTACAGGCTGTTAAACAGAGCATGCCCCCTTAAAACACACACACACACACACACACACACACACACACACACACACACACACACACACAGAGTTAGCATACATAATTTATTTTACAAGGCCAACACAAGCTGCCAATTAAGTAATTAATTTTTTTTTTTTTCAATGCCAAGATTTTGATTGTATTTCCACTATTTATTTTTAATGAAAAAGTTGCATTTTGACCGTTACCTACTACCGCTAAGTTGTGTTAGTGACAAAATTTCTTTACAATGTATTTGAGCTGACGTTTTCCTCATAGACAGCCAGTTTGTTGATCAATTTCACACTCAAAAAAACTGCATCATCCCTTATATCAAAGAGGTTACACGTTTGATTCATAATGTGGTGAGATACAGTATATTGACTTCCTAATTATGTAGCTGATTATTTTACATTTCATAAGAGACAAACAGGCTCCAAAAGTGAGTGATTGTTATATCGGAGAGGATGAGGTGGACTTCAGGATGAATCCAATACAGAGTGGGAAATTTACAGTAGCAGTGATGTGCTGGAGCCGCACCCTGAAGCTCTGTCAACCTGCTGACTCACACTGGCTCGATAATGTCTCTCCCTCCTTCCTCCCACCCTTCTCTCTCTCTCTCTCTCTCTCTCTCTCGCTCTCTCTCTCCCTCTCTCCATCAGTCTGGCTTCGGCTTTCACTCACTCTCTCTCCCTCCATCTAACTGTTCAACCCCCGTGTTTCTATTTTGCATCAGTCAGCAGTCTCCAGGCCGGGCCTCAGCACTAAACAGCAGCACCAGTCCTGCCCTGCTTGTCTGTCTGTCTGTCTGTGTATCTGTCTGCCCATCTGCATCAAGAGTCACTGCCCTGCACTGATCGAAGACACACACACACAGAGAGATGCACAGGAAAAGAGTGTGTGTGCAACTTGTAGAGAAAGTGTCTTCAAACATCTGCAACTGTGTTTTTTTCTATGTATGCATAATACATTTAGAGAGTTGTAAAATATGTGAGCAGAAAATAAAAAAATGAAGAAGAATGGAATATAAAGGGCAAATAAATCATTTCAAGAAACTATGACTTACTGGAAGCTGGAGTTATACTTTCTGCATTAAGGAGTTATAGTACGCCGTAACTCTGGCGGCTACATGCCCTAGAGGAAAAGTTTTGGGATCACCAAAGTCAGTAGTAGGATGATTCCTCCTCTGGGGATCATGGATGTCTGTACAAAATACATCTAGGCAATCCATCATATAGTTGATGAAATATTTAAGTCGTGACCACAGTAGTGGACCGAAACCACTGATCGATTAACATCGTCATCAGCAAAACACCGCTGCTAACACTTCAAAAAAAGACACAAAGCACGTTCTCCTTCCAACTCCTCACATACCGCCCCTTGACATCACTTTATTTTTCGGCATCAAAATCACTATAGTCAGCATTTGCGTCACTTTACGATTAGCCAACAAAACCACTATAGTTAGGTTTAGGAAATAATACATGGTTGGGCTTAAACCTTCTACGTTTGTACAGTGAAAATGACACTGAATGTTGTGAACACGGGCCACGAACGAACAGCTGATTGAAACGTGACAGAAACAGCTTTTTAAACTACGTCGCTACACTCCCTGTGCATTTTCTCAGAGCTGTTTACTATTGCTGTTGAAGGGTTTACGTTATAGTTAATGGAAAACCCGGTGCGTCTCTTACCGGCGCCTTGTGCGGCAGTATTGAACTCCAAAGGGCCATGACAAAGCCTCGGTATTGGACGCTCTGGGAATGAGAACAGGCCGTCTAGTCAGGAGCAGTTTTTCATACAAAATAAGTGTGTTAAGAACACATACTCATGTAAATGAATCCCATTAACCTTTAAGGCACAACTCAATTATGGCTTAATCCTTTCCACACACAGACTGGACTGCAGCAGACGCCCAACAGACTGGAGTTACCAACTCTGCTGGGAACTGTCTGGGGCTCCATCATTACAGAGGAATACAGAGCGGCAACTGTACAACTTGGTCATCTGTATACTGTAACTAACTGCATTGACTCCGTCAGAGGAAGGAGAGTGTGTGTGTGGGAACAATGAGAGTCTTCACACATCCACGCCTGACAGCTATGAACTTAAATTCCGGCCTGCTTCTTGGCACAAGTTGCATTTTTTCCAACTCCCTCTGGTCGAAATTTGCATACCGTTGGTTTAATTCACCGTCAGCCAAAACATGTGATGTATTTCATTAATGTCCCGTCGAGGCCGGCTCTGCTTAATTGAATTGCTGACAAAAGCAAAATAAACACAAAGATCCTTCATGGCAACTTCTAAGCGCTCCTGCACCTGCATCATTTTGCATCCCAGTGTGTGTTTATACAGTCAATTTGTTAGTGTGTGTTTTTCAAAAAAACACAGCAGTGACTGTTAATCAAAGCCTCAGGTTTCACTGGTGTGGTTACTCTGTGTGTCAGAGGGGAAGTCTTTTGTGTGTTGTGGCACAATAGCAGGCAGGTGGTGGCAGCGGCGAGCGTCACCTGGCATACCTATACCAGACGCAGAGCTGGAGCTCTCTCCTTTAGGTGCTCTAATAAATACTTCACCTCGCCGGCTGCCCTCCTGTCCCCGCTATCTCTCCCTCCTTACTTTGTTCTTTTATCTCTTGTTTTTATCTCTTTTATCAACACCCACCGCCCTCCAACCTCCAACCGCCAACCTCCCACTGGGCAGCTTGGTAAATAAAAGGGGGAGAGTGTATGGTGGGTTGCCAGATGCTGGATGGAACCCCCCCCAGCTCCGCCTCCACCGTTCTTGTTTGGGATCTGGTGAAATTGAACTCTGCTAATCCACTCTGTAGTGAATGAGGGTTGATAAGAAACTCTGAAGGGACAAAGAGCAGGGTGGTCGACACACACACACACACACACACACACACACACACACACACACACACACACACACACACACACACACACACACACACACACACACACACACACAGTGAACGTTGCCTTTCAAAACACACAGGGGAGATCGCTTTGCCAACAAGAAAGAGCATCTCCTGTCGCCGGGCAGCTGCTTGCCAGTGTTGTGTGTGTGTGTGTGTGTGTGTGTGTGTGTGTGTGTGTGTGTGTGTGTGTGTGTGTGTGTGTGTGTGTTGAAACAGTAGTCCACCTGTTGCAACAAACGGGCCAGGAGTCATTTGCTGCGTCATCCTTGTGTTTGCTAAGTGAGGATGTGCGCCAGTGTGTGCTTTGCTATAAAAACTCAACTACCAGCATCCCCCCCCTCCGGCCCAGCTGTGCTTCTCTGGCTGTCGTCCACACTGGGACACGACAGCTGCCTCCGTTCGCTCAACAGCCTCCTTCCTCTTTCCTATAGTTCCTCTTCCACTTTTTGTCTCCCTCACCTCCTTCATTTCTCTGTTGTTTATGTTTCTGCAGCAGGTCAAGTAGAGGTCAAAGATCTTTCTGTGGATCAGGCCAAATTGAGGATTCATTCTAACTGGCTGATTGGTGAGCTACGACTGAAGGAATCCCCAAATATATTATCTGTCACTCCATCCATTATGGAGATTATATTCTTCTCCTTCACTCTTCCATCTATTAAAGCTGCTATAATCAATATTTCTAGATTGACAAAGTTAGTGACCAGCTAACAAAGTGGAGCATTTAGCTGCTAAAGAGACAATTTTTCCACACGGGGTTGGTAGAGACAAAAAAAAAAAACAGAGCTAAAAGAAGAGTGAATACTGGACTTGTATTCATCAAGCGGACACAAAGACTCCTTTACAGTACACCTGACATTAAAATGTGTTTTGGGTGATCGGATTGCAATCGGATAACGCTTGACCACATGAAAGTACAGGTGTAAATGCACCCAAAACGCATTGAGAACTGATTTTGATCCGATCAGGGATGCACTGTGACCACATTGAACACAAGTGTAAATGCAATTGCATTTTCAACCCACATACAACAACTACATGGGCGGAAATACGTAATGCTTGGGCTGTATGGAGTACCATTTTCTGGGCTCCAGAGCTTCGATATTAGGCCTAATCAACAGCAAAAATTGGCCACTCTGTCCGTGTGAGTTTAGACGTACCTCAAAGTCACGTTTGCAGGCCCTCTAACCCCTTAACGGCTGCGTTTTGAGACTGGTGTGTCTGCACATTACGCACCGCCTCTCTGGCAGTGGTGTCAATGGTAAATCAAGTTAAATCATATCTAGATACAATCTGTATACGAGATGCATTTTAATGCTGCCAGGTGTAAAGGAGGACATGACTCCAAATGAATGCTAATGTTGCCCCGTAACGGCTGGATGTGTAGGGAGTTCACCACATTAATCTAAAAGGGGATGATATGTCAATGTTGTGTTCTCAGCTTCTTTTCTGCTACCCCTCCAAAAAAATTGTTATTGCAGGTGTAAGTTTCCATTAAAATGCTGTGCAAGTTTTGAGCAGACGTCTGACAAATTCTGACTCGAACCAAGGACGTTGCAGTCACACACCCCTACGACACTGTTGCTATTTTTATTCTTTATTCATGGGGGATTCTCTAGGAGTGGCAAACCTTTTCTTATCTTTCGTGTTTTTCAATTTCTGGCATTTCCACTCATTGGAATAGGATGGAAAAGTACCTAATACTATATCTCCTTTTAACCATCTGTCATCTCCTCCAGCCCTCTCTTGTCTCTCTCCACCTACTGAAGTGGAGTTGACAGAGAGGTCTTTGAGGCGACCGCAACCCTGGCTCGACTTTAACCCCTCAGGAGGAGGTTGCATTTGTGTGTACGCGTACATGAAAGCTTCGCACTTGCTAGAAAACAAGGGTGTGTAAACTCGCCGCACACCTGTTGCCCCAGCTAGATCAGATTACCTTCACTCTCCATCCACCCTGCTACCCATGTGTCGCTCTTGTCTCTCTCCGTCTTCCTCCATCCTTCACTCACTCTCTCTCTCTCTTTCTCTCTCTTGGGACTAAAAGATACCTACACCCCTGTTACTTAACACTCACGGGGCCTCAGCCAAACTACACCTGCATATCCTGGTAACAGGCAGAGTGTGTACGTGCATGTCTTTGGGGGAATTAAAAAAAAAAAAAAAAAAACTTTTAAAAAATGCGGCACTTATTAACATTAATATAACCTCAAATTACCATTTTCTTTATGGGTAATTAAATCTACTAATTAACCATTCCCCTATATCCACACAGACCATAAGCGTACACCCACATACAGACGCACTTAAAGGCAAGACAAATTAAGCTTGATTTAATTTGAGCTGGCTGACCTGGCGCTTAAATCCCCACAGCAACCACCGTTGAGTCCATCAAGAACCCTGTATCCAGTTGAAATGTATTTAAGATACTGAACGCCCACCTGCTCCCTCACTGACGGTCGCTGTTGAAATCTGTGCTCCATAAAACCGGGTTAAACTTGTACCTTCGAGGTATTCAATTCAGCGTTGTGTATATTTACATCATTCAGGTCATTTTCTAGCTTCTCTAACCGACTTGTTTGCCTGACTGAGGCCCTCTGTCATCTCCGATTCGTCTTTCCCTTTGACCCACTAGTCTCTCTGTGTGCTTGGGTTGGTCTGCGTAGCCCCCGGTGACCCCGTTGCCCGAGTTTGTGTGGTCGGGGCAAATTCCCGGCAGCTCTGTAATGCTTCAAGAGATTAGCCAGCTCAGCTGAGGCCTGCCGGCATGTGTGTGAGTGAGTGTGTGTGTGTGTGTGTGTGTGTGTGTGTGTGTGGCTCAGACGAAACAGAAAAGAGGTCAGCAGTCACAGCGAGGGAGCGAGGTGAACACAGACGATGCAGACAGAAAAGTGGGATGAGCGGGGTTAAAGAGCGAAAACCCTGGGTTAGGACGATCCAAGCCAGGGGTGGGCACAAGGACGAGGATGTCTGACACTGAAAAAAAATACATCTGAAATGAGATATTAACATGCTTGGTTTATGTGTGAACAGAAACAAGATCTCTTACAGGAAAATTACAGCATTTAAAGGTGCTTAATTGAGAGCATATCTATTGCCTCCGCACGGCTCTCAACATGGCGACGGCTCGCAGCTAACGGTGCTGACAGTGCTAAAAGTGAAAGCAGTACTGGCAGAGCTAAAAGTGTTAACCTGAGGGGGAGCCGGATGGTGGGCGCTACCCTTCTACAACGGTGGCGGTCGGGATGGCGTTATCAGCTGTATGAGCGCAGTGCAGAGCAGCGGCCATGAGCCAGCCAGTGGGGCACGCTTACATGCACAAACATGTACTAAAAAACACACGCAGCCGGCGCGGCTATGTCAACGAAGCACAGAAGAAGAAACACGTTGACACACACAGACGGAGAGAGACTTCATTCTCTGCTCAGGTAGACATTACTCCTCTAAATCTCAACATAACAAGTAGTTGCTTGATGCTGTATTAATGCTCTGGATATCCTATAGAGCACCTTTAACATAATGTTTTATTCACCCACTCAGATTTAGAGATTTGGGAAACGTGGACACCAGCAAGAATAATGTTAGTTGGGACTAAGGAGCAAGCTTCCTACCACTTTCCAAAAACATAAATTGAACAGAAATCATACTAGAAAGATGTAAGCTTGCTATTTAGTTCACTACAGCAGCTACATGGACTTCCAGGGGACTACTTTGTAAGTTCACGTTCAGTCGGACTCAAGAAAAGACTTTGAAGCTTTTTTTGAAAGCTGTAAAGAGCTCATTGCTCATATCAAAGACAAGAGATTAAATTACTGTTATTAAATTATTGATTTCTGTCTGAACGCCCACTAAAACCCAGGTTGACAAATATCAGAATTTCCCTTTAACATCTTAAAGGGATAGTTCAGGTGTTTTGAAGTGGGGTTGTATGAGGTACTTATCCATAGTCAGTGTATTACCGACAGTAGATGACAGTCGGCATGCCCCCAGTTTGGAGAAACAGACAGGAGTACCAGCAGGGGAGCAAAGCAATGTACTGCTGTGAACGGGGAAGGCAGAAAAACATATCCTAGCCACATAAAAGAAAGGCCCACTTAACTTATTTATACTGTTCTTGTCAACGGAGCCTGGTGGCTTTGAAGAGAGCACAGATAAGTGACACTTTCAGTTCAGTACGCTGTTGGAAAGGGCTGTCTGACGGCAAATAAAGGGTGAAAATATTCTAAAAAAAAGTGTACACTTACACAAATATTGATTTTTTTCAGGTGAGCCTTTCTTTCAGGTAGCTAAACTACGTTTTGCTGCCGGCCCCGTTCACAGCAGTACATTGCTTTGCTCCCTTGCGGTAACTCCTGTCTGTTTCTCCAAACTGGGGGGCAAGCTTCCCGCCATCTACTGTAGTTAACACACCGACTCTGGATAAGTACCTCATACAACCGAACTTCAAAACACCTGAACTATTTCTTTGAGACATTTACAGATTCTGCGAACACAGCTGAAAAAGACTGACATGGACACTTTCATGGTACTTTATGTGGGTTTTCGAGGAGTTTCGGACTTTTAACAATTTAGAGAGTTGATCTCATCTGCTGTACTGTCAGGCCTGATTTTGCAGTTAACTCAATCATCTTCAAACCTCAACAAAAAAAAACACTTTATACAAATTTAGAGTAAACATAGAAAGTAGTCGTCTGCAAATCCCCGCAGCTACTTCTGTGTGAACTGTATAGCAGACACTACAACAGGTATTTCTGTTTGGAGAGCTGTAGGAGGCTCTTTCTTCTCGTCCTGACTGATCTTTGTTCTCATAATTCCAAATCTCTACAACAGAGGTGGTAAATAAAATGTATTATTGTTACAAAGGACATTAAAAATGGACTTGCTAATAAACAGAACAAGACTGACATGGACACTTTCATAGCGATTTGTGTGATTTTTTTGAGGAGTGCCAGCACATACCATATCATAACCAATAGCTGTAATAACCACTAAGTTTTTCCTGGGAGAATTCATAGGACATAGAGAGAGTTTCAGACTTTTAAGAGAGCTGATCTCGTCTGCTGCCACCTGCGCTGTCAGGGCCTGATGCTGCAGAGAACCGTCTTGCGGATTGTTTTGAATTGAGTCTATAAGCAGGGTCTTCAAGGTCAGTTAAAACACACACAGACAGGAACACATGCATACGCAGAAGCAAAGACAAGTTCAGACAGATTACTGCATATGTAAAAGCGCAGGAACACATGTGATGAAGACCATATGGTGCGTGCAGCGGGCAGTCAGAAAGAGGGGTATTGAGGTTTAGGGCCTGGCGTGGCCTAAGCCACTTGGGCCTAACAGGATTAGGCGGCTGGGTTACTACAGGGCATACTGCTGGTGGGACACTAAGGCCAGGTTTCCTTTTCGGGACGGAGAAACACACTCGGCCTTTATATACATTTTAAAACACGTCTGACTTCCAGGGGTTGCGACCAGGGTGGGAAATCACCACCTGCCAAACACTGGTTGATCTTGGCTGTGTTGAATCCATTTATCCATTCTGCAGTGCCAGAACCAACCACTATAGTTCATTTCTATACATTTAGTGCCACAAGGGACTTGGTGCTGGAAAGAAAAGCATTAAAGTGTCTAAGCTGCAGGTGTACACTGGAGATGGATCTTGAAACAGTAGCCCCTCTGTAACGTCACAGCAGCTCACACACACACGGTGCAGAAAATTGAATCCAATTTTGTGCCAGTGAATAAATTAATCTGGTGATTTCCACAATTTAAATATATAATGCTATCAAATGCGCTTTTATTTTTAAGGAAACATGGTCATGTTTTCAAATCAACATGCCATTTTGAGTAGGAAAGTTCTTGTTGCAAAAAAATCAAACCTATCAAAAGGAATAGTTCTTATTTGTTTTTTTTTTTGCTGAGTGGATCGACATCACTCTCATAAATGTACGCTACATTTAAAAGGTACAGCCAGGAGATTACAGCCAGGAAATAATTAGCCCTTTAAGTTATTGTACGGATTTAACAAACAAGATGAGGCAGATTTTGTTCCCTTTGGAGAGCCAGCCTAGCTGTTTTCCCCTGTTTCCAGTATTTATATTAATATAAGTTCCCAACTGTAACTTCCTAATTAGCATACAGAGATGAGAGTGGTATCAATCTTCGCATCTAACTCTCAGCAGGAAAGAGAAAAAGCATATTCGCCGTTGAACCCTTCATTTAACGATAAGAAAATATTAAAGAGGCCGTAGATGTTTTGTACAAAATGAATCTTTAGGAAAGTCAGGAAGACGAAAAATGCATTTTCCAGTAAAAGTCAGAAATAAAAAAAATAATAATAATAGAGTATAATAATAAAAAATAATAAAAATATTAAAATATAATAAAAAAATAATAATAATAAAATAAAAAAGCTTTACTAAAAAAGATGTGATGAGTAACTTAAAATAAACTTTTAATATTGCCGACAAAACTGATGTTTGCATTTGTTGGCAAAATACCACACACCCTCCCACCCAAAAAAAAATCACTTGTAATGATTGTTTTGAAAGTGACATCGCCCCAATCCTTCTGTACACACAGACACACGGACACAAACACACTACACCTGTAACACAACAAGGTGTCTGAGAGGCTTATTGTGCCTCTAATGGAGTGCATGAATCCCAGCTTGTTAAAGAGAGTGCTGATTGCTCAGGAACTGGACTGTGGAGGACAAACACACACACACACACACACACACACACACAAAGTCATACCACATGAGCTGAATACTCACGTTTAAGGAAGCGGTTACGGACCCATTTATTCTGTTTGCGTGCGTAGCGCCTAGTAGCGATCTTCAAAGCTTCTATACCTAGAAAGAGTTAAAAGGAGGCTGTTATTGATGAAGAGGACACAGGAGAAAAAAAATCTTCTGGTTGATCAGTCAACCAGTCCACCGATCTGAACCCATCTCGGGTATGACTTTGATCCAGTATCTGTCTGACCTTTGTCTTGTAGTGTGTCTTTCTCCTGCTGGGTGCTGCTTTCAGGAGCGGTCAGGTAGTCGTGAAACTCCTTGAAACCGATCGACTGGAAAATCCCATGTTGATAGTTCTGACTGCAAAGGAGAGGAGAGGAGAGGAGAGGAGAGGAGAGGAGGAAGAGGAGAGGAGAGGAGAGGACAGAGGAGA
>CAKAOI010015369.1:372-12095 GCA_916701655.1 Sebastiscus albofasciatus
GGCCGGTTATCGGTTGATGATGGGTTAACGAGGGCCGGTTATCGGTTGATGATGGGTTAACGAGGGCCGGTTATCGGTTGATGATGGGTTAACGAGGGCCGGTTATCGGTTGATGATGGGTTAACGAGGGTTGGTTATCGGTTGATGATGGGTTAACGAGGGCCGGTTATCGGTTGATGATGGGTTAACGAGGGCCGGTTATCGGTTGATGATCATCCCTAGTAGGAATGTTTTTCGAGCATGTTGTCTGGAGGAATCTTCCAGACTAGACGTTGAAAGGGTTAAACAGCAGCAGTGCTCTGAATGTTTTCCTGGTGATGAACCTGTAATATTCTCCGTCACTGGGTTGTAATTGTTGTCTCTAACAGAACAGTCAGTCTCCTCCTGTCTCTCTGTAGACAGCCCCCAGGTGGTCCTCCTGCTGCCCAACCAGCAGCACCAGCTCCCTCTGCTACTCTTAATACCATCAAATATTAACACACAAGACCTTGAGAAGAGGATTTTGAGAAATCCAAAAATCTGACTGTTAACCGATTCCACAGATCCCCAGGACGGAGATCAGATGTGCTGTCTGTCTGACGTCTGGGTGTTTTTCTTGCTGTGTGTTTTGGAGGAGGTGAATGTAATGTTTCTGTTTGTTTTCCTGAACAGGGTAATGCATATATTACCTGCATGCCTGGCCCCGTCAGAAGGTGGAATTACCCCGTACCGCTGTGTTTAGGTAATGTATTATTTTACACGGCGTACAGCTTTTCAATGAGGTGACATCGCCGATGACAACACCATATTTGTCGCATCAAATACAGATTCGGTGTCTTTTCTTTTGTCTTTTGCCCTTCTCCTTTTCTCATTCCTGGTTTATCTTCTTTATTCCTCCCATAGCAGCATCACTTTACTGACACACACACACGCAATAGATCAATGCCCTCACAGAGGACTGCTTACTGTATTAGGGAAAGCAACTGTTTCATGGTGAGACCAGGGGAGGGGATGATGAGGGGCGTGGGGGGGGCTCGAGGAGTGGGGATTATGAATTTTCATGCTTTCCCCTTCAGTTGAGAATCAATAAGGCTTTGCTCCATCTCAGAGTGTTGTTTGATTCCTGATACCTCTGATGAGAGTCTCTACTCCCCCCCGACACTTCCTCCAAAGTTGATTGTCACAGTGACAGATTCCAGAGATTACTAAGGAACGCTCCACTTTCTCTTTTGACACCTCACTATTCTGTTGCCCCCAATTACACACACACGCACATGCACGCACACGCACACACACGCGCACACACATGCACACAAACACAAACACACACACACACGCACACACATTAGTAAGGATGCACTGATACCCGACACCGATACCAGTATCGGTATCGGTCCGATACTGTGCTCATGTACTCGCAAAACGGCTCCGATACCACTTTACAGCAGCGTGACGTTAACCTCCCGTCACCATCTTTCGGGTCCTATTGCGCGCGCTCACGCTCCACCTCCCCGATGGTGCGGGCGAGACGGGCCGGTGATACGCCCGACCCCGCTGGGCCGAGATCCCACCTCAGCCAGCGTGCACCGGCCCTCACGTTCATTGCGCCACGGGGTTTTACTGTCACCCTCTGACTCGCGCGTGCGCGGGATGGCTTGCAGACATCACCGAAGACTCCTGGCACCTTTTACGTGGGCCGAGCCCCGATCTGGGGGCACGACGTGGTCGGGGCGTACTGAGGACAGTCCGCCCCGGTGACGCTTTGTCCACGGCCCCGGGAAGCAGCTTCGCCCCGAGCCTTTCCAAGCCGACCTAGAGCCGGTGGCGGCGCACCGCCTCGTATGCGGGACTCCCCAGCCTGCCGTGTGTCGCTCACACCCTCCAGCTGGCTGTTAACCAGGCTCTTTGGGCTCAGAGGAGTACTCGTATCGGTACTCGGTATCGGTACTCGTATCGGTACTCGGTATCGGTACTCGGTATCAGAGAGTACCCATATGTAAGTACTTGTACTCGGTCTGGTGTCGGTGCATCCCTACACATTAGTGCACATGCTCCCTCTCATGTGAACAGACCGCTGCTCGCTGCTGGCTGCACGCTGCTGGCTGCACGCTGCTGGCTGCACGCTGCACGCTGCACGCTGCACGCTGCTCGCTGCTCTCTCCATGTAAATGTTGGGTCCCTGTGGTTTCCACGGTTCACTGCAGACATAAATCCCAGCTTTACTGTTGACAGGCCTTTTTTGTTGGACGCGCGTGTTCGCTCGTTAGCTCGACTCGGCGCTCGTTTACAGTACATACGCTCACCCCCGACGCCCCGACGCCCCGACACCCCGGGATCTGTGTTCACTTTGTTGCTGATACACTCACATCAAAGTGGTTTCATGCCCCGACGCAGAACGCAGTAACATCCTCCTGAGTGCCTCTCCTCTCATCGGCTCTCTCATTTCATACACAGACAGGTCAAACAGCACAATTAAGTCCCAGGATAGTTTCCTCCTCATTGTAGCCTTGGTTGATAGTCTCCAAAGACATGGCACCACTACCTCCCCACCCCCCCAGTGTGGAGTTTACATTGATACCTCCTCTGCTGTCTGTAATTGCATTACACTGGGGTGTTTATGTAAGACTAGGGTCTGTGCCACAGGAGAAGGGGGGATGAGCGTAACCTTCACAGCGAGCTGAAGTGTTCTCTAATGCACACAAAGAAGAGAGGTGGGGGGGGGGTGAAGTAATCACCGCCACCGCTGAGAAGAGACTGTGGTGCTGCTGTATTGAATTGAATTGACTCCCTCATTTATTTTAATTTAAAGCTCCACCAAACAGACAGTCTGTTATCTTTTCATGGATGCCCTTATGGAGCACAATGCACACAGTGAAGCAGAGATGTACATATAACACACACACTTCTGAGCACATGTGGCAAACACAGCCCTGCTCCTCTTCCTCCTGTTTCGTGCACGTACACACCAGTGATGCATGTACTTTGCCCCCCCCCCCAGTCATTGTTTTCCTCTGTTTTCCCGTGGAGGCGTTGTGTGGAGAAGTGACATGTTCTTTCTCCTTGGTTGGTCCCCCTCAGCTCAGTGCGGCGGCTCTATGACAGACTTCAGCGGCGTCATCCTCAGCCCGGGCTTTCCAGGGAATTACCAGAGCAGCCTGGACTGCAGCTGGAGAGTTCAACTCCCTATCGGCTTCGGTCTGTCATCCCTCTGTCTCTCCTTCTTCCTCTCTTTCTCTTCTGCTAGCTCTAAAGTCTTCTCCTCTCAACTTCTTATTGTGTTAAAGAAGAAGCTGCTGGTTTTATGCTGCTTAACATTAAATGTGAAGTCACCTGCTGCTGCCTACTTGAAGAGAACATCTCTTTGAGTGTATTCATGTGTTCTGGAGTCGGTCTCCTGTCTCCAATCCTTTTCTTTCTGCTTAGGGATCCATCTGCAGTTTCTGAACTTCTCCACGGAGCCCGTTCATGACTATCTGGAGGTGCGCAGCGGGAACCTGGAGACGGGAACGGTGATTGATCGGTCCAGTGGCCCCGCGGTGCCCAACTCTCTCTTCAGCACCACCCACGAGACCACTCTGTTCTTCCACAGCGACTACTCCCAGAACAAGCCCGGCTTCCACATCGTCTACCAGGGTGAGGAGTGCAGATTAGTCCTCGTGGTGAACTTAAAACGGGGGTGTTATCATAGCAGGAGCTGAAAAAGTGGAGGGAGATTGAAGAGTTTGCTAATAGAGCTCTTAAAAAAGCATCAGTCAGGTTGGATGGAGACAGGCGAGATTAGTCCTGCAAGGCGCACGCTTTCACTAAGGTTGTAAGATTACAAAAGGTTAAAGAATAAAGGAAAAGAAATCAATGCTGACCTCCGCTGAGACATTCAGCAGCACGTATCCTTGAATGGTAATAGTGTCTGCGTCTGTCTGTGAGGGATTTCATGTGGAAAAGAAGAATTAGTATCAGACTATCAATATGACGATATCCTGATCGGACGGACTCGGCGACGCCTCGCCGACTCACACTTCAGTCTTCTGGACAAAACCTGGCTTTCAAAATGTTAACTAGAAATGAGCAGATGAACATTTTGAGGCTTCAGACACCACAGGTAGGAAGGATTCAATAAAAGAGCATATCATAGTATCAGATATCAGGTGATTAGACTTCACCTGTGATGCCAGATTAACTCCTCTGAGCAGCGGTGTAAGAAAATATGGAAAATGTTGAGTATCACTAAATGATGTTTTGTGACACTGTATTCTCAAAAACTATTGATCTTTAATTTGATATAATATGTATTATATATATGTTTATATATATATGCTATATATCCATGCTGTTGGATGTTACAGGTTCTGTGATAAAAGCAGATCTCACTATTCTTCTTTACTCATGGTTTATGCATGTGGTGGTGTGATCTTTATACAACAGGTTTTTTAAAATTAGATTTAAAAAATAGCAACCTATGGCCATCCATTGAATCCTGACCCCTGCATCATTCTTTCCATACACAGTCCTACTTCACAGCACACTGGCCAGGCTGTTTCCTTCTCTCTCATCCTCGATATGACATCGTATTATGATATAGTATTATAGTGTTTTATTACCTGTTCAATAAGCCACCTCTACCGTGTGCGGTTTGTTTTATCCCTCAGCATACGAGCTACAGAGGTGCCCCGACCCACGGCCTTTCCGTAACGGCATCGTGATCGGTCAGGACTACAGCGTGGGGATGACCATTTCCTTCGAGTGCCTCTCGGGTTACACTCTGCTCGGAGAGCCGTCTCTTACGTGTCTGCACGGAGTCAGCAGAAACTGGAATCACCCCATCCCTCGCTGCGAAGGTGACCGGCTGGTTCTTCTCATAAACGCAGCAGCTGTTCCCTGCCAGCGCTGTTTATGATGCAGCACATTTACAGTATCAACAAATGATATGAAATGCCTTTTATTTGATATTTTTCTGTCTGTTTCCCCAACACAGTGGGTAAATATTGAAATAAGTCATGCATGCTGTTTCCTGGAGACGCCATTATCCATAAAAACAAGGTCTTTGAAGTTCTTTTGAATAGAACAATGTAGGTTCTCCGGTCTGCTTGTACTAGTCTTGTCCTTTCTTCCAGCACATTAAAGCATCTGACTCCCTTTTACCACCAATGTAGCACCACTTTACTGGACTATAAAGTGACACAGACAGTATAATGATGTATGGGGCATTTGCAAGTCTTTATTACTGAGCTGATTACGCCTGTCTCTGTTGTAAACCTCAAGGAGACTCCTCAGATGGAGCTCAGGTATGATAAATGATGGCGTTCCTCTCTTTCCGTTAAGCGAGGCAGTAACGTGTGTTTCCAGTCCTCAGCAGAGTTCTTTATTTAGTCGGAGAAAGTGGTAAACAGTGTTGCTTTGCTCTGTGGACACCGTATTGTGCCTGTCTGAGTTTACAGTCCTGTTTGGATCCCGAGGGCAGCGCTTTGGCTTTGACTCCCAGTTCAAAGTCACATTTGAACACGTTCCCTGTGAAGGGGTATGACGGGGGACTTTTAGTATCTCAACTACTCAGTGTCATCAAGTTCAGGCTCCCAGCAGCCGTCCCTGCAGTAGGACCTAACAGGTGTATTCTCCCCTCTGTATCTCAGTCATAACCCAATAACACACAGTTAGGGTTGCTTTTATCAACAGGCAAGTGGCGATACAGTCAGAGGAGCTTGAGGTGAATCAAACACTGGCTTTCTATTTATATCCAATCTCTCTGACCCCCCACCCCCTCCAGCTCTCTGTGGTGGGAACGTAACATCCATGAACGGCACAATTTACTCTCCCGGACACCCAGCCGAGTACCCTCACTTCCAGGACTGCATGTGGACGGTGAGAGTCCCTCCTGGGTACGGCATCAACATCAGCTTCTCTGTGATCAACACAGAGCCCATCTACGACTACATCACCGTGTGGTAAGTTCTCATCTCTCCTCCCAGTATGATGTTACTCATCTATCATCATCATCTTTATGGCACACATCAAACACACAGCTCTGTATAAAGAGCTGCATGCTGAGTTCTATTGACAGTCACTGGGAGGAAGTCGTTCTCAATTAACAGCAGTGTTTGTTTAGAAGCTTTAGAAACCAGTGACACTGATTTCTACAGACAATACGAAGACGCAAAATAACCACCACATACAGCCTCGTTGAAGTTCTCAGAGTGTGTAACCGTATTCAGAGCCTTGCTTATAGAGCTCCTAAAGGGTTAACAACTGAAGCTGGAGACTAATGAGACTCTGTACTGGGGCGAGTATTTCTGACTCGTTGCAAAAGCAAATTCAAAAGTTGCACACAATTCAGAGATGGGATGCTAATTTAGAAATTATTTAGAGATTAGCGTGTCGCATGCAGCGATGCACCAGCTGCAGTGCATGAAGACCACAGACAACTGAGTCTCCAGTTCACCGTCCGGGAGCGTTAACTTAGCAGCTACGGTGCTGCGTTCACTGTCTCCAGTTCACCCTCTGGGAGCGTTAACTTAGCAGCTACGGTGCTGCGTTCACTGTCTCCAGTTCACCCTCTGGGAGCGTTAACTTAGCAGCTACGATGCTGCGTTCACTGTCTCCAGTTCACCGTCCGGGAGCGTTAACTCAGCAGCTACGATGCTGCGTGTAGTGTCGCGGACATGCAGCCACTTTCCCAGTAAAAGTCTCCTCACATTCAGTTTAGTTCAGCAGGTTGTCAGCTGTGTGTCTGCCCGGAGGAACTTTAGCGAGTCCAACAACAGCGTGTGTGTTTGTGCTCCGTTAGCATCTGTAGCTCTGCTGGTAGCTTCGTGTTCCCCGTAGTCACACACAGACGGTCTGTCGGCGCAGTGTAACTCCAGCTAGTGTCCGACAGACCGTGTGAGTGTTGTCGGTGGCGTTCTAGCTGTGAACGAGCTCTAGACGGGAGCCCACTTCCTGTATCTGTAACGCCGGCTCAGACTCTCTTAAGGTGGACTCTTAAGGTGGACTCTTAAGGTGGACCAGCTTTTCCCCTTCGAGTGAGGAGTTTCTCAGCTTTTGAATGAATTCTGAACGTTTCTTTTTACTGTTTTAACCGACAGTGTTAATCTGTTAAATGCTTAATGTGGGTTAACGGTTAAACGGTTAGTTATTGACAGCCCTACACAGTTCAGAGCATCATTATTATTATTATTATTATTATTGTTGTTGTAGCAAACAGCTATTTGCAATGTAAAGACGTAGCGGAGTCATGGCCATGTTGAGAGCCGTGAAGAGGCAATCCCTCCATCATGGATGTGCTCTGAAAGGAGTTCAGCCACCTGAAGGCCAGTTGGTCACGTTCTGCTCACAGCTTTCGATGTAACGTCGTATTAGACGAGCCAACACAGACATCCAAATGCGTCCACCTTTGTCTGGAGATCTGTGGATTTGTTTCTCCTTCCCCGACAACGTCTCTCTCCTTCCGGCCCCGTGCTGAAACCAGATAGATTGTGGTACGTGATGAAATCAGAGAAAGTCCAGTACAGTGTGAGTCACTGCGTCTCTCTTCCCCAGCGAGGGTTACGTAAAAAGAAACACAAACTAACTGTGTAGAAGTATGAAACCCTCCGCTCAGAGCTCCTGTGGAGGTTTGTTAGTATGTAGAACTTAACTGTTATCAGTAAAGGACTTTCTACTCGCTGCCTGTTATCAGTCCAGCAGCTGTCTCTCCTTCTCCCTCTGCCTCTCTTTAGCCTGTCTGTAGTGTAGTGAGCCTCCGGCGGTCATGGAGCCGTCCTCATGGGTGATAGAGGAGGGAGATGCCTCGCAGCATACAGCATGGGAGGAGGGAGCTACCGGCACTACTGTTTTCAAATGAAAAAGCGCATAAACAATCTGTTCCCTGATGGTAACATTTCATTTTCCTGCCTGACTGCCGTCTCCCATTCTGCTGATCACTCTGAAATGAAACCGCAATAAGACTTCTTTTAAAAGAAATATAGGTACACACACATCCAGGAAAGCGTTTAGCGTCCATCACTCACTTGAATAGGCCTGGAGCTCCCCGAAAGTACCCGTAATGAAATACTTTTCTCTTGTACAGAAATGCCATTTCTATATATACATAATAGAAAAGCACCGTCTCCTCACATGAATCCTTCGTTCTGTCCTCAGAGGGAAGAAGCACATGCTCCAGCACATCCACCTTATTTAGGCTGCTTATTCAGAATACAGATCATGGCCATATCTATATATATATATATAGATATATATAATTATATATAAATAAGCCCCCCCGCTCTCATTAGCAGAGGTGCTTCTGTGTTCTGTGCTGTCAGCAGCTAATGCCTCAGAAATGGCTTCACTGCAAATGACAAGTTCTATTATCAGCCCACAGACATCCACCCGTCTATCCACTGTGGGGGGGGATATGGAGGAATGCTCACGGTAAATTAGGTTTTACATCGCAGTAGGGAGACGTGTCATGATATCGTATATTACCTGGAGAAAATCCATTTCTATGTAAGGTATGGAGAGCAGGTGGGAATGTCAAACCAAAGGTACATCATCACATAGATGCACAAATCCTATAATTCCAATAATGGAGCTCTCCGTCTATCTGTCCATCCCTCCGGCTCCACCTGGGGGATCCTGAGCTCCACCCAGCTCAGCTAGAATATATATATAAGCGTGTTCTGGGTCTGACCCCCGGGGGGGCTCCTCCCGGTCGGACGTGCCTGATGGAGCTCCACAGGGAGGCGTCCGGAGGCGTCCTCATTAGCTGTGTGAACTACCTCAACAGGAGGAGCAGTAGAGCAGCAGGTCTTCTCCCAGCTCCTCCCAGACATCCAGCTCCTCTCTCTATGACCCCCGACCGGCACGGGCAGCTCATTTCAGCTCTTTGTGTCCGTACATGGAGAAGTCCCCCTCCGGGCTCAGCTCAGGTTCAGTACTACGCCACTTGTCTATTTCACACTACATTGTTCCCTCTTTGGGGAACAAGGCCCAGAGATACTTCAACTCTTTCACTTGGGGCCGCAGTCACAACTGCTAGAGATGGATGCCGTCCAAGAGATGCGTCAGACGCAACAGGCTGACAACATTCAGGCCCTCAGCATCTCAGGGTGAATCTCATCCACCGCTGGCTCCAGGCCAGTAGTTCTCTCAGGGAGTGTGACTGCCCAGCCTCTCATGCTTCTATCTGCTCCGTCATGTAGAGGTGCCTTAAGGACTTGGTAGACTCGTTTCCATCACTCCAAACACATATTACTGTTGATTGCTGTGTGACATTTAGTGTAAATGAAGTTAGATGTTTGAGTTGTTACTGGTGTATCTTCATGAATCATACATCCTCCCTTCTCTCCTTCTCTCTCCCTCTCTGTATCAGGGATGGACCGGACCAGGCCTCTCCTCAGATCGGTCAGTTCAGTGGGAACTCGGTACAGGAGGGCGTGTCCACCACCGCCAATCAGATCCTCATCAAGTTCCACAGCGACTTCAGCACCAGCGGCTTCTTCGTGCTGCATTATTACGGTAACCGCCCCTCTGATCCCAGCTCTAATAACCCCTCTATTCATCTGATAGTACCTTCTCCTCATCGCTGGGACGCTGCTGGAGGAATGAAGATCACACAATAACGCCTCTATAGAGGAACGCCTTTAGCGCTCCTCTTCTGACTCATTATGTGGCCTTTTCTCATTTGCTCCTTGGGATTGCTTCCAGCTGTGTTTAGTGATAAATGATGAATGTTTCCAGCTGCACTATTAAAACGCCTCTCTGAAAGAAGCTGATTAATAATACAATGTCCCGTCTAAAGCTAAATTAGTGATTCGCCGTCTGATGATCAGCAACAGAGAGAGGTGGAGATTTATCATCTCATCAAGGTTCAGCATGATGGGCGAGTAAAGACCTATACTCTCTCTCCCCTCTTCCCCTCATCTCTCTCTCACTCTCTCCCCCCCCTCCATCAGCGTACCAGCTGAGGACCTGTCAGCCCCCCCCTCCTGTCGCCAACGCCACCGTCCTAACCGATGATGACGAGTTTGAAATAGGTTTGTCTTATTTTCTTTTCTTGTTTCCAGAGACGCTGGAGACGAGAAGTAATCAGATCAATTTGCAGCAGACGTTGGGTAATTCTCTTGGACAGCCCTGGACAGAGATAAAAATAGAAATAGACGCGTCAAATGTTTTTAGCAAATAATGCATTAGTTAATTCTCCTGTTCATCTGTTCATGGATGTTCACATCTCTGCTGTTAGTCTCTGTTGCTCTTTGTGAATGGATTAATCCATGTTTCCATCCAGCTTTGTCTGGAGTACATCATCATTCATTTGGACATGTTTCTAATGTATATACTGTATATCTATATCTAGATCTAGATCTATATCTAGATCTAGATATAGATATATAGATATCCAGTAATACTGCCACTGGACAGATGTTCTTTCAACCTTCACTATCTCATTCTACCTGCCATGTGCTCTCTGTCTTTTTCTTTCTTTCTTGCCCTTTGTTCTTCCTTCTTATATTTCTTTATATTCCATCCATCCGTACGTCTTGCAATTAAATATTAGTTTGAGTGAAGGCTAATTAGCTCTTTATATAAGCCGTTTGTATTTTCAGCGTTCAGAAGTGAGTCAGAATTAGAAATGGTATGGCTAGTGGCTGCCTTACTTACTGGTGTGTGTGTGTGTGCGCGCGTGTGTGTGTGTGTGTGTGTGTGTGTGTGTGTGTGTGTGTGTGTGTGGTTTTGCGGCTATAATGTAATGAAGTGCCGTCAGTACTCCAGCTAGCTGAGGGGACGTCAATCTTCATTAGAAAATGTGTTGTTGATTACTGTTTCAAAAGCTGCTACTGAGGAGGCTTCTACTAACAGCTCTGTGGGGATGTGTGTGTGTGTGTGTGTGTGTGTGTGTGTGTGTGTGTGTGTGGGCGGATGAATGGATGGATATGTTGTTCATATCCACTCCCGGTCTGTGTGTGTGTGTGTGTGATTGCGGGTGTAAATGACCTCACAGGGGACATCATTCGGTACTCGTGCCTGCCAGGCTTCACCTTGGTGGGCAGTGAGATTCTGACCTGTCGACTTGGAGAGCGGCTGCAGATGGATGGACCCCCGCCCGTCTGTCAAGGTTGGTTTATTCAATCCGTGTGAGTCTATGGATTCATGTTTTCATGTGGCTTTATGAGTGCTGTGTGTTCCCGTGCAGGTATTCCTCTCAAGGTGTGTTCAAACGCTTGTGTGTGCACATGCACCCTCATTTATGTGTATGCTTATTAGGAATGGGTCATGACTTTAGATTTTTAGAATAGTCGTTAATTATAAAGAATCAAATAGTTTATGCGACTATTCATCCCATCTTAAAACATATACACTCACCGGCCGCTTTATTAGGCACACCTGTTCAACTGCTTGTTAACACAAATAGCTAATCAGCCAATCACATGGCAGCATCTCAATGCATTACGTCATCTAGACGCCCCTTCTAGCAGGGCCCCTTCCAGCAGGGCCCCTTCCAGCAGGGCCCCTTCCAACAAGGCCCCTTCCAGCAGGGCCCCTTCCAGCAGGGCCCCTTCTAGCAGGGCCCCTTCCAGCAGGGCCCCTTCCAGCAGGGCCCCTTCCAGCAGGGCCCCTTGCAGGAGGGCCCCTTGCAGCCGGGCCTCTTCCAGCAGGGCCCCTTGCAGCCGGGCCCCTTGCAGGAGGGCCCCTTGCAGGAGGGCCCCTTCCAGCAGGGCCCCTTCCAGCAGGGCCCCTTGCAGCAGGGCCCCTTGCAGCAGGCTCCTGGTGGC
>CAKAOI010015379.1:0-17213 GCA_916701655.1 Sebastiscus albofasciatus
TCCTCTCCACGCCAGAAAGATAGAGCCAGAGCAACACGACCTCTTCTCCACGCCAAAAAGATAGAGCCAGAGCAACACAACCTCTTCTCCACACCAAAAAGATAGAGCCAGAGCAACACGACCTCCTCTCCACACCAGATAGATAGAGCCAGAGCAACACAACCTCCTCTCCACGCCAAAAGATAGAGCCAGAGCAACACAACCTCCTCTCCATGCCAAAAAGATAGAGCCAAAGCAACACGACCTCCTCTCCACGTCAAAAAATTAGAGCCAGAGCAACATGACCTCCTCTCCATGCCAAAAAGATAGAGCCAGAGCAACACAACCTCCTCTCCACGCCAGATAGATACAGTCAGAGTAACACAACCTCTTCTCCACGCCAAAAAGATAGAGCCAAAGCAACACAACCTCCTCTCCACGCCAAAAAGATAGAGCCAGAGCAACACGACCTCCTCTCCACACCAGATAGATAGAGCCAGAGCAACACAACCTCCTCTCCACGCCAAAAATCTAGAGCCAGAGCAACACAACCTCCTCTCCATGCCAAAAAGATAGAGCCAAAGCAACACGACCTCCTCTCCACGTCAAAAAATTGGAGCCAGAGCAACACGACCTCCTCTCCATGCCAAAAAGATAGAGCCAGAGCAACACAACCTCCTCTCCACGCCAGATAGATACAGACAGAGCAACACAACCTCCTCTCCACGCCAGATAGATAGAACCAAAGCAACACAACCTCCTCTCCACGCCAAAAAGATAGAGCCAGAGCAACACAACCTCCTCTTCACCCCAGATAGATAGAGCCAGAGCAACATGACCTCCTCTCCACACCAAAAAAGATAGAGCCAGAGCAACACAACCTCCTCTCCACACCAGATATATAGAGCCACCTAAGAAATAGCAAGTAAACATCATATATACTACTCAGCATACAGCACAATACAATATGATGCACATGCATAGAGTTCCTCGAGTATGTTATAAAAAATCTCCCCCTTCAAGCCATGTCATTCACCGAGTTTGACGCTCCACAATCGACTAGAAGCTCAACGTCAGATCTCCTGGCATGAAAGACCATGTCAGTCACATGTGAGTGCCACGCGGTTCAAAGCAAGTAAAAAAAACAATAGTTTTGTTTGTTTATTCATTTATGCGGATGGGAGACAGGATTTATTAAAAGGCTTCTCCCACACTGATCCTCAGAGACCAAGTCAACTCTTTTTCAACTTCTTTTTTTTTCAAAAGACTGTACGTTTTTGTCACATTTCTGAGCAAATCCTTCTGCTCTATTCATATTCACTCTGGTGCAGCAGCACGGAAAAAAACACCTTGTTCTTATACAAAAAGAGTCTTCTTGGGGTTGTTTGGAATGCAGTTTTTCCCTTGTCCTCTACAGGGCATTAGAACAAAAATAAATCATCCATCTATTCGTCCCAGCATGCATCGGGCAGAATGCAGAGAAACACCCTGGAGAGGTCACTGGTCTATCATGGGTCGAGAGAAACTCATTTTTGATAAATGTAAATCCAGCATCTGTAACCCTGAGGAAGTTTGAATGCGGAGAACTTTACTTCTATAGTGCAAATGTAATTCTAGGGAAAAAAATAGTTGGATTTGACTTTTTACCTTCAGTTAAAGTGCTTCTGAATCAATCATAGCAACAGATAAGTGATAGATGTTACACGGTGAACAACCAGAATCATTATCTATTGACCAAGGACTATTGTTGCATGTGTTAAAAATCTACTCCTAGTCAGTGCTTGTTTTTGTAGTGAGAAAAATTGCTCTATTCAGACAGAAAAGACAGAATTATGCAGGGCCAGAGTGCTGCACTCCTCTTACCATAAGAGCCTCATTTTAAAAGCTGCTCGAGAGCTGCGTTCCACCATGAGAGTGTTTTACATGTGTTATAGTGATTAGAGTGTGTGTTTACAGTGTGCGTGTGTTCCCACAATAAGATTTGGGCTACATTGAACTACTATAGCTGTATTACCATAATACTAAAAGACCGTTCTTATTGCGACACCATCATAAAAGTTATCAGTTTGGGTATTCATCTCACCATCTATATCCTTGTCCCATCTATATACCCTGCAAGAACCAGGGTATCCATCTTTCTAAGTCCTTCATGGGGGTCATTTTTTAAAATCTCCCCTTGTGGGATCAATAAAGTTGATGTTATACTTTATAAGGGGCACCCCTGTTGGGTTATCTCATTAACCTAAAACAAAGACACTTTCCTTATTAACTGCTCCTGTTCCAAAGATAAAGGACAGACCAAATTGGAGCCAAAATTTGAGGTTTGAAGCAGAGTTAGTTATTCTAGAAATTCCTTTATTAAATTTAATTTTTGGAGCTTAAATAAATTAAAGGTGTGGTTCAACATTTTGAGACTTACCCTCACTATCTTGCCAACAGTTAGATGAGAAGATCGATACCACTCTCATATTAGGGGAAACAGCTAGCCCAGCACTGCCAACCAGAACAGCAAAAGCTCACTAAATTAACTAGAGCTTTTAATCGATTAAAGTATTTAATCGCGATTAATCACGTTTGTCCATAGTTAATCGTTATTAATTACAAATTAACGACGATTTGGACAGAACCCAGCTTCATATTTACAGATGGATGTGGTAGTTGGCAAGAAAGCAAATAGCATATTTGCTAAATTGTCACTCCTACTCCTACTTCTATATTAAAAACCAATACATACATTAGCTACTTAAACTACACTGCAAAGGAGAACTCCAAGACCTGTGAGACTACAAAACCAAATCATCATTCAGCCTGAAAGGAAGAAATATGCAAGGTGCGTTTCTCAGAGAAACAACGCTTCAATCCACCGAACACGTCCCCCTCCTTGTCCTCTAAAGATGGTGTCTGTTACTGTCAGTGTTACAGCGGTCGAAGCAGCGAACAGAGCCCCGCACCTGCTCCCACCTTGTTACAGTGACTGCTCTAATAGAAAACGTGCTCTGTGTTAAGAACCCGTTCGTCTCATCGGTAGGGCCTCAGCGTGGAGCCATCAGTGAGGGCCATCAATGATTTAGATCAACGGCGCTCTCCTCGCTCCTTAACAGGATCCGCAGGTGTGCTGGCACTATCATTCATCACTGAAACATTATCAATTCTCCTCCAGTTTCCCACGGCTTCACTACAAGCAACAGTCGTTCACTCTGTTTCTCTCTGTTTCCCTAACAATGTGTCTTTTTTATCATGATACTCACTGCTGGTAAACCATTGTGCTGAGAGAAGTGTAATTAATGAGCTCTAATTACAAGGATTTTTCTTTTGATAATAAGCCTTTTGGTTAGATTCTTGTCAGACTCCATGGAATACTGGACATGAATGGGAAATTTGCTTCTATTTCAAGTCAGGAAACATGGGAAACTGAGAGAGATTGAGCAACATGGCATCTGACAAAGGTGGGACTTGACCTGGGGATATCAAGGTTACACACATAGACTGTATATAAGACTTGTGACGTAGTCACCGTGATGTCACCCCATTGGTTTGTGGACTGCCGTTTAGAAGCCACACGTTCGGCATTTTGGCCGTTGACTTCTTGGTATTTGGCTGTAGCCATATTGTTTTTTTTGCAGCCAGAAGAGGGCGGAGCTAAGCACAACCAACACTGAATAAGACATTTTCAGGCAACCAAAAAGGTTGTAATCATCATGAACTGAAAACACAAAGACGAAAACACGGACAACTCCCAGACCGGACAACGCCGTGGTAGCGACCTGTCAATCACAAGGTAGCCACGCCCTAAAGCATCCCCTGCTTTATGGTCTATTTGACTCTAAATGGGACCAGAATTTACTAAATGAATATCATACTGTATTGGAGAAGACTTGAAACTGGCGATTGAGGCCATAAACTCATGTTTACAATGTTTACTGAGGTAATAAATCAAGTGAGAAGTAGGGTCATTTCATTCATTAGGGTTTCTCTACATCATTTTGCAACCAGAGGAGTCGCCCCCTGCTGGCTTTTAGAAAGAATGCAAGTTTGAGGCACTTCCGTAATGGCTTCACTTTTCAGACCCGGAGGTAGACCACTGGTTACACGCTAAGCATATTAGATTGCCTGGGCACCCAAAAGGTGTGTTCGGACAGAAAGTGAAGTGAATATTCACCTTGCATTATTCATGCAAATTTCACAGCTGGATCATTTGTTTTTATTGACCCCACACAGCCAATGTTCATACAGCTGTTAGCTGTAGCTAGCGTCGGTCACTAGTGGTCCAGACTACAACACATTACTTAAAGCCTGGTCAGATGTAATTTCAGGTGATATGTGATTGCGCGATTCTTGAGTGATCTTCTGGTATCACGAGAATCCAGCTGCCGTGCAAGGTAACAGTATAGAGCGGGACTTGCTGCCGGGGGCCAATCTAGTCTGACGGAAATCCGAAAAAGTATGTTTGTCACAGACTGCCAGACAGTGCATCCAATCAGTGACGAGGAATCATTACTTAACATTTACCTACCGATTTCAGTCTCACTGAAATGCAGTGTTTTCATTTTTGCTGTTTTGTTTTGTGAATTACTGTTTTGTTTTGTGAATTGCTGTTTTGTTTTTTGAATTGCTGTTTTGTTTTGTGAATTGCTGTTTTGTTTTGTGAATTACTGTTTTGTTTTGTGAATTGCTGTTTTGTTTTGTGAATTACTGTTTTGTTTTGTGAATTACTGTTTTGTTTTGTGAATTACTGTTTTGTTTTTTGAATTACTGTTTTGTTTTGTGAATTGCTGTTTTGTTTTTTGAATTGCTGTTTTGTTTCGTGAATTGCTGTTTTTTTTTTGTGAATTGCTGTTATGTTTTACAAACTGCTGTTGTGTTTTCTGTTTTGCCCTTGTGTTTTGCACTTAAGGGCCACAGTAGACAAGCGTTAATATAAGACGCCTGTAAGAGGGTGGTCATAGAACCTAATGTTACAGTGTGCGCCTACATTGTCTTGCTGTCATGACATGCATATTGATCCCAGAATGCATTTCCATTTGTTGTTAGTAGCAATAGCATGATTACATGCTTGATTAAATCTATGGCTACAGCCCCAGTTGCAGCGCAGTGTAATGAAATCTGACATCCTGGCTGAGAGAGAGAGGGCTGCTGCATGCAGACACTGCTGCTGCTGTAAAAAAAAAAAAGAGATGCAGTTTAACATCTAGACTACCATCTCCTTCCTCTCTTTTCCCTTGAGTCTGAACGAACGGCAGCGAGGTCAAGAGGTTGTATAGATCTACAAGCTGTAGATATACATCTCTCATCCCTTGCTAATCAGTCTAGTGTGGGTACTTGTACCCAAAGGATCTGTGATAGTGATTTCAGCACCCATACACATAAATGGCATACTGTAAGTCATTCCTGTTGTGTTTAGCGGCTGACAAACTAATACGTTCAGTTGATTGCCCTATGATTTTACATTATAGAAGCTTAAAATGACCTGTAACACAAGATTTTCCATGATAAAAAAGTGTTCTCCATATGTATTTCACAAACTGGGACGTTTCACAAATATGAGGGTGGTCCTGCCTCTTTCCAGTTTCCCCAATTATCCTAAATGCAGCATTCTTCGGTGCACTTTCCCATTCTTTGCCGACAATTCCAGCTCCCACTTTCCCCCAAAATGCTTATTAGTATCGGCTCGAAATGTACGTGCTGGGCGGTCTATTCAGTTCCCATTCTTCAAGTGCCAGCGCAGGGAGGGCTAGTTAGCATTGCTTGCTTTCCCTCAGTCCGAGGTGCTGGGACTCTGACAGATAACAAACAGCTGCACCATAGGGGATGCGGCAAAGCAATGCATCATGGAAGCAACGGTCTAGTCACCCTGCCCTCCTTCTTCTCCTCAATATTCCCCTTTCATCTGCTCTTCACACATCCCGCTATTTCCATCGCCCATGTCGTTCCCATAATCTGTATTTGTCAGCGTACGCCGCTTGCCTTTGAAGGCCTGCTGCGTCTCACCTGCAAGACAATAATAAAAAAAAATCACCGGCAACCAGTGTTTAGCGAGAAGAGCAGTTCAAAGAAAAGATCAATCCTTTCTCATTTGCATACTCTCTGTATGTGAGGCAGGGCCTAAGTGCTACAAGGTTATACTCTATTCAACAGCCAAAGGAGCTCTGCTTGCCCTGAAAAAGTACAAGCGCTTACATTAACAAGAATAAGTGTTATGAATTTCTCTAGGTGACATTGGTACAAGAGTAGCCACTTAAAATAATATTTAAGGTACAGGAAAAAAAAAAATGGAAAGAAAAACAAAACCCTGTGGGTCTATTATTATTATTATCAGTCCCCTAAACAGAGGTTATTCCCTTGAAAATAATTTGATGTAGCCTATTTTTACACAAGAAACAACAACACAAGATAAACGAATTAGAAAGATATTAGACATATATTAAACCTATTTACATATTCTATCTCATAGATTTGTTTGATTAAATATAGGGCTGTCAATTAGTTAAAATAGTTCTTCACGATTAATGGCAAATTAATTGCACATCTTTTTATCTGTTCAAAATGTACCTTAAAGGAAGATTTGTCAAGTATTTAGTACTCTTATCGACATGGGAGTCAGCTAATATGCTTGTTTTATGCAAATATGTATATATTTATTATTGGAAATCAATTAACAACACAAAATAATGACAAGTATTGTCCAGAAATCCTCGCAGGTGCTGCATTTAGCATAAATAAATATGCTCATATCAAAACATGGCAAACTCAAGCCCAACAGGCAACAACAGCTGTCAGTGTGTCAGTGTGCTGACTTGACTATGACTTGCCCCAAAACTGCATGTGATTATCATAAAGTTGGCATGTCTGTAAAGGGAAGACTCATGAGTACCCATAGAACCCATTTTCATTCACATATCTTGAGGTCAGAGATCAAGGGATGCCAGTTTTTCTTCGCCAAAATTTAGCATAAGTTTGGAGCATTATTTAGCTTCCCTCACGGCAAGGTAGTATGACATGGTTGGTACCAATGGATTCATTAGTTTGTCTAGTTTTGATGCCAGTATCTTCACTCTAGTTTTAAAAGCCACTACAAACTAAAAATCGCAAGTTGCGCTAATGCGTCAGAAAAAATAGCGGCATTAAATTTGCGTTGACACATTATCGTGTTAATGTTGACAGCCCTAATTGAATGTAATCTAAGAACTATTATAGATTAAAATATATATATATATATATACAGTATATACTTAAAGGAATTATATATATATATATATATATATATATATTATTTAAGTATGAAGCCTTTGTAAAAAAAAAAATATTTATACAAAAAAAAATTATATATACAAATTCATATCATGGTAATTTAAATAAATGAATCTGAAAACTTTTCATGGACCTCCTGGCAGAGTGCCACGGACCTCTGGTCCCCAGACTCCACTTTGAGAATCACTGCCCTAAAAGGCTTACCTATAATTCATTATGGTAGCTTTCCTACATGGCTCTCTACACCAAAGTGCTTACTCCCTTTCTATGGAACAGACAGAATTAGGCCATAGAAACACCCTAAGGAGTCCAATTAAAGGCTCTAATATTAGCAAGTAACAGTAAAAACAGTGGGGTTAATAGCTATTTAGTTATCCAGCTTAATTACCAGCGCCTGCAGCTTCCTGCAGAGCCCAGGTTTGCACAGCGGCGTGTTGAAAAGACCTGCGATTCCATTAAGTGCATTGTCTCTTATCCAGTGCAGGAGGTGTAGATTTGGTCAAATATTAAAATTTAAACCCTCCAAATAGTTTAACAACTTAAGTGATTTTCTTTTTTTGAGAGTAGAGGGGAGAGACAATGTGACCCAATGAGAAAAGAGAGTGAAGTAATAAACGGAGAGTGGGAAGGAAACAATGAGATAGAGATACTTTAGAGATTGTTTTTAAGACTGCCCATAAGCCATTGCCCATTACTTCCGTGGAGGAGTTTACAATGCCAAATGGTTTGGCATTGACAGTTTTGCAGGCCGTGTTAAAGGCTTGACATGTCCTCTGGCAGTTTAGCAATAAGGGGAAAGACAGCAAGAAAGTTCTAACTGCACTACAATCTGCTGCCAGCTCCTTGCTACTGTATGTGTCCTTGTCCAAATCATTCAGAGGAGTGACATCCTCGAAGGATAATAGCACCGTTCTTAAATATAACAAGATGAATCAAGAAAGGGTGCTGAAAAGGCTGTTTTAATTAAAACATTCATTAATTACAGGCAGCACCCCTGAGTATTAAAAAGACAATTAGTCGGCCCACGCCCCGCCAGTTAGTTTTTATGCCCTTGTTTTTCTGATGTGTGAGATACAGTGATGTTATATCATTTGACTGAATGAAGATTAAAGGCATTCAGTGGAGATATAAATGTGTTTCTTTCTTCTGGGAAAAGAGAACACTGTACAGTGAACTCTTGGGGAGACAGAGCTTGTGAATATTAAAATAATAAATATTAAATGAATATGAAATATTAACCTGCTACCACCTGGAGATCAGCTGATTGCTAACTAATTGAAGCGCGGCCAGTGACTCACAATGTGGTCGTCACAAGTTCAGATTTGCATGACAAGACCTCTTGGCTCTTGGCTTCGATAACAAAGTACAAGAGAATGTGGAGAAGACGGTGAAATATATGACATTTATTAGGCTTTAACGGGTACCACCTGCACCCATTGTTTTAAGAAAAGCCTGTATTTTTAAGGCAAAGATTCAAAAAGAGACAGTAGTTTTCTTGAAAAATGGTCCATGCAGTTTCAGCATATTTTTCAGCTCAACTGGTACCATAAGTCACCATACGTTCAAACTTAATTGAATCATACATCTTGTATTGTTTTGTAAAATTAAAAAGTTCTCTACAGTACATTGTGGTGGAGCTTTGTTCTAGATCTTGCTTATACCTTCCATTTTTGAAAATGAGACACCATTAAAGGTGCAGCGTGTAGGATTTGGCGTCATCTAGCGGTGAGGTTGGAGATTGCAACTGAAACTTCTCCCGCGTACCAAGCGTGTGGGAGAACTACAGTGGCCGATGCGAAAACGTGAAAATGTGAATGGCCCTATCTGGAGCCAGCGTTTGGGTTGTACGATCTGGCTACTGTAGAAACATGCCAGTCGTCTCCGTGAAGTAGAAAACACAATGATTCGTATTTTCAGGTGATTCTAGGGCTGTCAAAGTTAACAAAATAATAACGCGTTAACTCAAATTTGTTTTAACCCCACTCATTTCTTTAACGCATTAACGCAACTTTTACCTCGTAGCGGGTTTCAAAGCTAGAGTGAGGATACTGTTATCATATGAAACTAGAAAAACCTAAGGAATCCACTGGTACCAACCATGTCATGCTAGCTCCAAACTTACGCCAACATTTTTCAAAGGGGTCCCTTGACCTCTGACCTCAAGATATGTGAATGTAAATGGGTTCTATGGGTTCCCACGAGTCTCCCCTTTACAGACATGCCCACTTTATGATAATCACATGCAGTTTGGGGCAAGTCATAGTCAAGTCAGCACACTGACACACTGACAGCTGTTGTTGCCTGGTGGGCTGCAGTTTGCCATGTTTTGATATGAGCATATTTATTTATGCTAAATGCAGTACCTGTGAGGATTTCTGGACAATATTTGTCATTATTTTGTGTTGTTAATTGATTTCCAATAATAAATATGCATACATTTGCATAAAGCAGGCATATTTGCCCACTCCCATGTTGATAAGAGTATTAACGATTAACTAGGGACAATCATGTGATTGACGGCGATTAATTTAATCAATTGACAGCCCTAGTGATTATACACTAAAGAAAACATATTTATTAATATTATTTTCCATTTTTGATTTCTGCCAATAGATCCCCCTAAATGTTACACACTGTTCCTTTAATTTTATAATTACAGCCTGCTGTTATTTGAGTCCATAAATATGTCAATTCCTTGTTTGCTGTACTTAAAGTCACTTCCTTTATTATTCAAACATTATATTACTGCTTACTTATTGATAGAAAGCACGTAGAAAATCATTCTGTTCAATTGTATATTTCATAGATTTTTCTGTCAGCGGTGGGAGTTCACAAAGGTCGTCAGAATTGGTGCAAAAGTCAGTATTCAGTCTGTCAATCTGCTCTTCGACTCATCCCATAAATAAATTAAAAGTATCACCTTGTCCCTAATTACTTATTGATAAGAAAAAGTGACACATATTTATAAAAACAAAAAGCAATACTCATCGGAGAGACAAGGCGTTCTCTTGTCAGTTGAGAAATCTGTCAGTCTGGCGTTGAGAGATTCCTCCCATGCACACAAGAATAACCCGTCTTAACCTTTTTTCCCTGATTACTTATTCATATGAACACAGTTCAGATGAATGTGCCCTGCTCTGGGCTTTCTAAAATATTCCATTTCCTCTTTTGATTTCTCCCTTAAATTAACATTAATGGAATCATCAGAGTGCAAGTAAACAGAGTGCAGCGTCTCCGCGCCGCTCGAGCGCACACGGCTCTGTTCCCGTCCTTTCTGCAGTTTATCCATCATTTTAGTGACCAGACTGTTGTTAAGCTTCAAACAACCAACTTCATTTGATTAGATTTTATGACTTTTCTTTAACACTGAGAGCACTGACCGGCCCTCCACTCAGCTCCTCATTTTGAAAATTCCATTTGGCTTGATAAATAAATAATATTATTCTCTATCCCATCCTCATCCCCCTGTCCGCCCCAGTCTCCGGCTTATAAATTCTGTCTTTTATGTGTTTGTGTTCAATGGATGTGAGTGTTTGTTTCAGGCTGCGCATGGGAATAAATGAAGAGCAAAGAAGCAATATTTTTGGTTGTTTTAGTCAATGATTGTAGCGAGTGAGAAATCATCCTGAAGCCTAGAAGGACCGCTTTGTGGATTCAGTGGTTCAATGGCATCAACCACATCCACAGCTTCCTTTCAAAATATTCAGATCCTTTCACCTTTTTCCATATTTGGTCGCCATTGTCAGAGTAGCTATATGGACGCTTATAAGTCCAGGCTTTAGGGCATTCAGAGACTTGTCCCGAAGCTACTCCAGAATTGTTGTTGTGGAACTAAAAGGCACATAGGTGATTTCACAGTAGATTCGCCGTTCTGTTTGAGGGACTCCTCAATAGAGTGCTCCAGGGATGACATATTTGTGTAGGCCAACCAGGAAGTTAGTGTCGCCCTGGTTCCCCCTCGACGAAAAAACCAATGGGATTTTTCCATTGGGTTTTGGATAAAATAAACTCTGTGGCAAACACACGTTTATGATGCTTACACGTTTTATTCAGCAAGATAATCTTCACAAATGAACACCACTTTTATCATTTTTGAAGTGTAAAAATAGTGTTGCATGAGTGCGAGTACACACAACAAGCCCAATCATTTAGCCAATTGTAAGCAACCGCCTTTTTTGAGACACATAAAGGCTTCAAAATTCCCAAATCGGATATTTACTGATGTTTTTTTATGCAGAACAAAACGTTAAAATCTCTCAAGCTTGTGTTAACCACAGGCCTTATTTCAAGCATCTAACTAAAACCCCATTCAAAAAACCCATTGACTTCCAGACAAGGGAAGCAGAACTTATTAATAACATTTTTATTTAGACGAATGTTTGAAAAAAAATAATAATAATACACCCACAGAGCCTTTAGAAAGGTACTGAATAAAAGTATGGCTTTCCCTGAAAAAATTATTATGATTGTGAATTCATCATTTTAAAAATGTTGGCAGGTTCAATGTTTTGTTTATCTCTGTGGAAGATATCTGATGTTTGGTTCCCATTTCTAACAAGACTTGTGAGCTAATAGTAAAACAACATCAGTAGCAGGTGGTCTCTGGGTCATCAATTAGTGTGGAAAAAATAGATAAATGGCTGATATTGATGGTAAGTGCCTGGCAACGACTTGTTGTGAAGTAAATACAATGGAACGGGGGAGGGAGAATGGGACATCTAGAGGCTGAATGAATAATAAGCTTTTCTTCTTACAGAATTTCTTTCTCTCCAATTCTTGGGCATGTGCCAGAGTATTTGCACACAGCATAACACCTGCCCTTATATAGTGTTTTGGGGGGGCGTTACCTACGCTAATAATACACAATTGGCCACATGCCTCCAATTTATGATCAAGTAGGATTCATCGTTCAGCACACCTGAGTAAGAGCAGATAAGAACATTTGGTGCATCTGGAGTTGACTTCTCTTATTTTTTCCCTAAACAGAAAATTAAAAAAAATATAAGAGACATTTAAAGGGACTGTTTGTAACTTTCAGAAATGCTTGTTAACGGCAACATCTGTGGCTGTTAAGTCAACAAAAGTCAGCGTCGGGCTCGCGCTTGCTCACTCTACATAGACATGAACGAGCATCGCTCAAAACAGTGAGGCGACACACGTCAGCTAAAAGCACAATATCACTCTATATTTCAGCTGCTTGGGAGTAATGTTAGCTGACCAGACGAAGGTCTCTCCATGAATCAATGTTGATCCTAGTGTTGGCTTTTCCTGTTTCAGCCTCCGGGGCTGAAGCAGGAAGAGAAACGTTATCGTCTCTGACCGCAGCCGGAGGGAGACACCGGCACCCGGTCAGAGACGATAACATTTCTCGCTGCGGAGCCCAGTCACTTCACAAGACACGGGAAACCTCTGTTGGTCTGGAGGAGCTGCAGCAGTTATTTCTGCACAAACATCCACTATACATTCACTAGATATTCTCAGAGCTAAACTAACTCTTCTGCAGTGTGTAGTGTGCGCGCATGAACGTGAGGTGGGTGAGTGAGTGAAGGCAAGTAGGCAGCGGAGCAGAGGAGCAGAATACAGCAGAGACTCCGGCCCTGGAGACCAAAGGCTACGGTCTCCCCTGTGTACTACAACCGTCGCCAACACTGTTTTGCAAGATGGGCTTCACTAGATATAACTTTGAGGTTTTCGTGCTTCCGTGTAGTTTGTGTTGGAGTCTGAGTCTGAACAGTGTAGCCACATGCAAGCGCGCATATGCGAGCGCGCATGTTAAACCGACCCAGTAGATTTATACGTGTAAAAAGTTACAAATAGTCCCTTTAAGAGAATGTTGCTGCATGAGGCCCATTGTGCCTCATGCTCCAAGTCCTAAAGTGCCTTACGAATCTCAGTTGTGTTGTCATTGTGCCACTTGGAGTGTTCAAAATCTTGCCACTCTACCGTGATGACTTGATTGGTGCAGTGCCCGGCGAAGACGTCCTGTTAGAGTAGCCATTGGGCTCTTTATTTCTTCTCTGACCAACACTCTTCTTGTCTTGTCTGAGCCAGACAGCCAGCTCCCCCAGCAACAGTTCAGGTGCTTCCACACTTTTTCCACACTTACTATCATTACAATAATGAAGTCCACTGTGCTCCTGACAACCTTTTTTCGCTTCAGAAATGTCTTTTTTTACCTTTGTTTGGGATGATCTCTGCCTCAAGTCAGAGGTCAACACAAAAATCCTTTCACTGCCAAGACATGTTTTAACTGTGAAATTCATCGTGAGCTGAGACTTTATTTAGTTACATTCAGCTTTCCTAAATCATATCCAATTGACTGACTAAGTCTGTATGTCAAATTGAGTAAAAGCTCAAAAAATCTGAAAGGTATCTGAGGTCAAAATAGGCGGTCAATCACATTTAATGGCCAATTCTTTGTTGAAAAGACTTTAAAAGATGGCATTCATTTTCAAGAGGCTTCCATTATTACACTACCTGACTGGAGATATATAGAGAGAGCAGTGGCGCCAGAATATCGTGAGATGCTTTTGGAAAGATAAATGTACCCTTCAGAAGGGTCAGACCTTCAAAATGTCAGTTCTCAGATTTCGTAAAGCATAACCCACTGGAAATCTTTGAGCAGCTTCCTGAAGAAGTTTGTTGTCCCTCATAAATCTAGAAAATGTTCTCTGTGTTTTCTTTTAGGCACAAATGAGTGGAGAGAGACTATATTTAGGATGGCAAAGGTTTCTCTTGAGACACAGCTCATCGCCTTCAGCTACTTAGCAGCAACACCTCTAAAGGGGAGCTGCCTTAATGTTGCAGAGATCATTTACAGGATAAAAAAAAAAAACAACAGTATTTCCCCCTTTGGATGGCGATTAAGCTCATAGAACTCATAATGAATTTCTAAAACAGCACCTGGTGTTTTTTTGTGAAAGACTTACTATTACCAAAAAAGTCTTTTAAAGGGACTGTTTGTAAGAATCAGAAATGCTTGTTAACAGCAACACCTGTGGTCAACGAAAGTCAGCGTCGGGCTCGCGCTTGTGCTCGCTCTAATAGACATGAACGAGCATCACTCAAAACAGTGAGGCGACACACGTCAGCTAAAACCACAATATCACTCTATATTTCACCTGCTTGGCAGTAATGTTAGCTGACCAGACGAAGGTCTCTCCATGAATCACTGCTGATACTAGTGTTAGCTTTTCCTGCTTCAGCCTCCCGACCGCGGCCTTTAATTTAATCCATCGTAAACGTATCTAGTGCATTTATTTTTGAATTTGCATTCAACTTGAATGTAAAGCTAATTTTCACCTCAATTGGCAGAGATTCAAACACTGGAGCGAACCTGGAGCGAACTTGCATATTTTTTTTGTGTTGACTAGTGTCTTTCTATTGATTTACATTTACATTTTCACTTTCTTGCCAAGAGTTAGACGAGCAGATTGATACCACTCTCGTGTCTATATGGTAAATACAGACCGCTTCTAGATGGCATGGACCAACACCGTAGCTAGAGTCGGTAGAAACGGTTAGCTTAGCTTAGCTTAACATAAAGACTGGAAACAGGGGGAAACAGCTAGCCTCTGCTCTGTGCAAAGGTAAAGGCCCGTCTAAAGCTGCTTAGTATAAATGAAATATAATTTCCATAACGTTTTCATTAGTGTTTAATCACCTAAAACTACACTACTACACTAGTGATAGGCTTTCACGTTTTGACTTTACCTGAAGGCCACCGTATTTCTCCGACATGCTTGTGAAACTTCGGGTAACGTGAGCCGCAGAGTGCAAAACCGTGATAACGCCAGCTGCCATCTGACCTCGGTTGCTCCTAAAGTATTGTTATTATGGTAAGGATGGCCTCTGGAACGACGTTACCACGGTTTTGCACTCGGTGGCTCACGTGTGAGTGAAGGGGTACTCGGTTGGTTGCAATCTGCAGCCACACCACTAGGTGCCATCAAATCCTACACACTGTCCCTTTAACAGACAGATATGAGAGTGGCATTGATCTTCTGATCTAAATCTCAGCATGAAAGTGAATGTTGCTTATGTGCAGCAATACTCTTAACACTCTGAAAGGAATCGTTCATCAGGAGAACTTTTTTACTGATTTTTAAATACATTTTCTCAGTGCGAGCTCCATCAATCGACTCCAGCTACATTGACCTTATCCTAACCCCAACAGAGAAACCTTTTTTTGTTCACTGTATGCTGAATACAAGCGCAGTGTAATCAAATTGGGGATGCCAGTTTAGTCCCCAGTTACACTTCCCCCAATCAACTGGTTTAGAGTCCAAAATTGATCCTTTAATGTGACACAAAACAGACAAATGCACACACGCACACACACACACACGCTCAAAGAGACAGGGTGAAACCTCAGTAGCTCTCCTGTCCGTCCCGTTGACACTCCATTTAACTGTTCCATTAAACACCGGAGGGTCCATTTTGTCGAATGCGCAGCTTGAAATAAATGTTCATTTGTACATCGCACGGCAGCCAGCAGTATTTCAGCAGGGGCATCACTGAGGAAAGTATTATCCTCAGTCAATCCTAATCATATTAACTATCTGGCCGCATGAATGTAAGGAAGGATTAATTACAGGATGAACGAGGATCCATAGACATTCCCATTTTTCAATTTAACTGGATTATCATCATCTTCTTCAGCTCCATGAAATTCCCTAAGCTTGCCCAGACTCTGATACAAATTTGCCCACAGACACTTTTGTGCCCTTCAGTGAGCAATAGAGGAGAGAGGAGAGAGGAGAGGAGAGCCATTATCCTCCATGAGAAGATCCCACATCCATATCCCCTTCCTTCCTTTTGTCTTACTTTTTAATCTTCCTCTGCCGCCTACCTTATTTCCCTCTCTCTCTCTCTTTCTGTCTCTCTCTCCCATGAGCCCATCCTCCTCTCTCGCTATCCCTCTTCATCTCTCTTTATTTTTCTCTTTTTCTGTTCCTCTCTTTTCCCTCTCGGGTCTCTTTACTGTCCTACACAGCTGTCTATCATTCTCTTTGCCCATCTCATCCTCCCTCTCCCTCTTTGCTGTCACGGTTTCTGTCCCCCCCTCTCCCTTCATCCATCCTTCCATTGTACATCCAATCTCTCAAATGAATCTGGTTAATGGACCCGGCTTTTGTGTGACCGAGCAGAGCAAGTGCCACAAAAAGATGTGTATGTACCGACAACAAAAACACCTTCGCACTATACCTCACATGTAAGTAACTGAGCACTTTGCTGAACGGTGGCTCTGATGATATTGCCAGCATCCCATAGGGGAAAGGAAAACGTCTTTGATTTATGTGTCCAGTGATTTGATTGGGTAACCCTTCCATAGCACTTCATTAATTAGCAGCTGGATGCAAGTAAATGGCAGGGCGGAGAGAACCAGAGAGTACTAGTGGGGGGTTGGGGCTTTTCCCTTAATTACCCCACTAACTCCGCTGTCTGAGGAGACAGCAGGGGCATCAAAGAGCATGTGTAATAAACTGACACAACCCAAGCAGCAAGCAGAGGATTTCTCCATCATTTGTATATTTTCTGCAGCTACTGTATCTATGAGTGTTGCAGATGTTAACTCAGCTGTGTATCCTCGAACTCTGTAGACAAATCATCAAGAGGGGGAAATTACAGTAAATTACTTTTGGTCTCGTAACAGAAGATCAGTGCTTTTGTTATGTGCTGGAACCATTTTGAATAATTCTTTGTGTTTCATTTAGTTTTTTAGTTTTTTTTTTTGCATTCAACACACTCGCAATTAACTTGCTCGCTTGAGATTCTCTCCATGAAGATCGCAAACCAAATTGGTGACAAGGAGCTTGCTGAGCCAGCACCCACTGAAAACCTGCCTGACTGCTGAGAATATGGACACAGCTCTCACTCTGATTATATAATCATAGCATACCTCATACTCCCACAGCACCTACCACAAGACTTATTAAAAATGAGAACTACCATCCCAGTTTGCCAGTTCATAGGCACTGCCCACG
>CAKAOI010015379.1:17240-33140 GCA_916701655.1 Sebastiscus albofasciatus
GCACCGCCCACAACCCCCCCCCCCCCACCACACCCCCGACTGAAGAGGCATGTCAACCAGGGATGTCATTTTTTTCAAAAAGTTAAGTTTGAACGAATTCCTGCATGGTGTTGTACAACTGCGCTAATGCTATGTGCTTTCAGTAGGCAGTCACGATGAGGTCATACAGACTCTTGTTTCTGGCGATTCTGTATAGCTCTTCTGGCCTTCTGTTATCTGTCTGCTGCTTCAGAGGACCCCAGGGCCAACCAAGCTTGAAGGGCCTCCTTCCTCACCCATATCCACCAATGGGTTTGATAAGGTTGCCACCACGACAGCCATCGATGATCTTCCGACCACAACCCCAAGCAACTGCTTCCATAATGGAAGTTTTGACCGCAGTCCACTCGGATTCATGTCCCCATGATCCCCTAATCTGTGTTCACAACGTTCAGTGTAATTTTCACTGAACAACTGTGGACGTTTTAAGCCCAACCGTGTATTTCTTTCCTAAACCTAACTAAAGTGGTTTTGATGCCGAAAATAGCGTGACGCCAAGGGGCATGACGCGTGACGGTAAGGGACGTGATGCTAAATTTACCTCAAGAGGCTTTATAATCTGTATAGCATACGATACCCTCTACCTTAGAACCTTGATTCAGATAGGGACCCCCCAAAAAAACAAAATCAAAACAAAACAAAACGAAAAAACTGAGGGATCCCTCTCCCAGGACGAACAGACATGCACTGCGTGTACAGAATAGACCAACATTCCAGTATGGACAATCAGGATGATGAAATTATAGACATATTGTACATACATATATTAAGAAAATCTCCAGGTGTCGTCAAGACCAATGCTGAAGCACACCATTCACACGAATAGCAGAAATGACACAAACACGCAGAGGGAGAGAGAGATAAGGACAATATGCACACAAGGGAGAGAGATGGAGACAAGAGGAGAGGCTGAATCTCCTGGAGGACGAATATCCACATCCAAAACATCTGGAATAAGGAACCGACAGCACATGAGTGGCTCATAGCCCAACACGGAGAAGCCTGAGTGAAAAGAGGACAAGGAGGAGAAAGAGACGGAGACACACAATGTACTGTAACACAAGTTTGTTATGACTAATCCATTACTAGCACAGAAGTTTCAACAACTAAGCACCACTCAGGTTCAGTTCGGGCAGGCTGTTCCTCCCTAAAGCCTCCCTCCAGGTTTCTCCATTATTGCCCACATGAGCGTTGAAGTCCCCCAGCAGAACACGGTAGTGGTTATGCTGTTTGGTACATAACCACAAACAACAGTCAGAGCCCTCCACATAGTCGCACAGAGGCGACCCTCTTGGGGACAACACAGCACCCCCTCTCCCGAAGTTTGGTTCCGATGCTGTGCGGAGAGGTGAGCCCAACCAAAGAATGTTTATCGCCAAGAAGTGAAAGTCAATTGCTCGTTCCATTGCAACATTAGCGCCCAGCACCATTTTGGACTGAAAGCGACTACAGAACGCCAGAAAAGACATCCATCTAAAAAGTGCCGTACAAAAGTAAAGCAAAATTCTTTCTATTTGATTGTCACATTCTACCCAAATGGCCTGTGTTGAACAATAACATTTTATAAATATAATAAGCTTTTTCAGTCCAAAATGGCAGCAATGGTGGCTGTTTTGAATTTTGTCTCTTTGCATCTATACTACACCTAATTCACTGCACCTCCTGCACAAGCTCCGGTTCCTTCCCCAACAGACAGGTGGTGTTCCATTGCCGCTAGAACCAATAAGACTCCCGACAAAACAATAACTCAGGGAAGCCATTAAATATCATGATACCTCCGTGTGCAAAAATCCTGCTCCATAGAGTAGGGTTACATCAGCCGCCCAGCTAACACCTCACAACATTGTATGTATGTAGTTAAGTAGTAAAACATGTTCATGTAAAGAGTTTATAAGCTAGTACCCGCCCTGCAAACCTCAACACGACCCCACCAAACATCAACCGATTTGTTACCCCAACAACCCGACTCATTTTTATGAGATCTGCTCTGACTTGCAATCTTTGTAATTTGTATATTCTAACAAAGTAACTCCAGCATCTAAACTGCAAAACCGCCAATGCTTATTGGACAAGGTTTCATACTGTATAAAGTCACAGTATCAGAGTGTTCCTATCATTTCAGTGAAATGATAGAAATACTACAAGACGCTTGGAAAGATTGTTCTTTTTCAGCCAAATAGCCAGAGGCGTCAAACTCAAACACCTGGATGTTTTTAACCTTGAAACCAACAGAGGTACTGCCCCAGCTTTACTGGGACGTGCAGGAAGCCCCTCAGGAAACCCGTCCACGGTTATGAAAAATAAAAGAAACGTGAAGAAAATTTGTACCATTCAGTGCTGTCAGTGTAAGCAGACATTTTGACCGGTGGTATTGACACAGTCCACTGAGCTTCAGAGCTTCAGAGCTTCATGAGCTATCCTGATCTCCTCTCTGTGGGAGCATGGACGATACTGGAGTTCATTTCCACCAATGTGTGAGCTTCCACCTCAGCATTTCTATTGATTACGGTATTACTGTAGCAGAACCCATAGTTGTGTTAGCAATGCCATAGTACACATGCTTTCTAATTCTGTACAATTGTATGTGCTATACTTATTCTCAATTTTACAAAAAATAGATCTTTAGGTTTTCAAGGGGTTTATTTTGATAGGTGCAAGGCTCCCTGTATTTCATACACTGTGCCTTCACCCACTACCTCAATCAATTAAAATGCATATTCCCAGCTCTGAAAACACGGTTCGGTGAGACAGAAATAGGGTATATACTGTAGAACGCAATCAAGACCTTTCTCACAACACAGTTGCTTTAATCTTTTCATACTGTGATAAAGATTTATGCCAGTAGTTGCATTCATGTTTAAACATTTCACTGTAATAGCACCTTGTTTTATTTACTATTATTTTGTCATAATTTAATTAGTTTGTGGCACATCATACATCATGCCGTAGAAATAAATATCTCATAGGTAATGAAAGCCTTCTTTCGTTATTCATCTGAAAAATGAAGTGTAGTCAGCGGTATCCATAATGAGCAGACTTGACTAACAAACTGCTGCCTTGCACTGAGGAATACCTCCTTTCCTGAGGCATAGATTCAACAAGGTGCAGGAAACATTGTGTGGGGATGCTGACTCAGCAACATCCAGCAGTGCCATCTGAACCTTCAGTTGTCATCTTTGAAACATTTGGTCCTTGTTATGATCTTGCTTCTGAGTCACTTTGTGTGATTGATGAGATGTATAGAGAAGCATTACCTCAGATATTAGTTCAAATGAAATATTTGTTTTAATTAATGAGTAATCCATCAGAGTGGTGGCAGCATTCACTTTTTGCTTAATGTAAATGTTACAGACTGATTATGTCATTCATGTTATTTATGTTACAATTTTGTTGTTATTTTAACCCACAACACGATGTCTTTCCCAAAGCTCAACTAACTGTTGTTTTTTTGCCTAAACATAAAGAAGTTGTAGTTTTATTGCCTAAACCTAAAGAAGTTCTAGTTTTGTTGCCTAAACCTAAAGAAGTTGTAATTCTATTGCTTAAACCTTGCTGTCATTTTTGCCTAAACCAAAATAAGTTGTAGTTTTGTTGCCTTAACCTAAAGCAATTGTAGTTATATTGCCTAAACCTAAATAAGTTATAGTTTTGTTGCCTAAACCTAAAGAATTTATATTATTGTTGCCTAAACCTAAAGAAGTTGTAGTTTTGTTGCCTAAACCTAAAGAAGTTGTAGTTCTAATGCCTAAACCTAACTGTTTTTTTGCCTAAACCTGTTTTCTTTTTTTGTGCCTAAATGTAAATATGTTGTATGTTTGTTGCCTAAACCTAAAGAAGCCTTTTTGTTTGTGTTCAAAACGTGACGTTTCATTAACATGTCAAAACACGTTGCTTTTAAGTTTCACTTTCACTTTTACATCGTAATAGGCATAGTAGGCCCCTACTGACCCACATCTATGTTGCTTATAGCGACTGATGACGCCTATTTAATGGCCTGATAACAGTCGAATCGGGTGCAGAATCACGCACATTACAACTTGAATTAATCTTGTTAATTGTGTAGCGTATAATCTAGCCAGCAGAGGTTAAGAGAATAATCCCTTGTAACATCCTGCAATGTGTATTTGTGCGTGTATTGCTTGGTTTGTTCATAACATAACAGCAAAATCAAACAAAAGGATTAGCTTTCATATCACAATCCTCTCTCCAAATTTACTAAATGACTTACAACAGAAGCCTAATTATGTCTGCTCCCCATCCAAATTGATTTTTTACGAGTCAAAGTCCTACAAATTTACAATTTGCAAATGATACACATTGGTCATTCGTCATTCATCAGACGTCTTCAAATTAAAATGCTGAAAAAACAGCAAAGGAATTCAACAGACGATTCCTCCCAGATTTGGAGAAGCAGCGTGTGCCAGAAGATTATTGTGTGACAAAACAAGACAGCGTCTCTGCAAAACAGCTTCATCTGTTTTTATCAATACCTCTCAGCCTGGTTGGTGTTGATACTGCCTGGCTGAAAAGTTTACTAAATTGTATCCTCAGTCTTTGGATGATCTGTGTGTAATGAGCCTAGAAACAGCTGCTAACACATGGATTTTTTTTTAATAATAGATGTGATGGGCCGGTGGCTCCACCACTAGTCTAGCATCACTGGCCATGTGTGGAATGGATCTGAGATACAACAACAGTGCTGAGAACTAAAGGCAGAGCCAGAGATGCTGAAAGAATCCATAGATGGAGAGATTAAGGTGATGTTAGGTCTGAGGAGTGTGATGCTGCCACACAACACACATACCGTAGGGACACATATATAGAGGCTATCTAGCATGTTGATCCTTTAAGCCCTTAATCCTGTTGCAGCTGGACAAGCACCTTGATTTGTAGCATGTGTCATTGTGCGTTTGACTGCATGTGCGCCTTATATTACTGTGACTTTATCTGAAAATAAGCAAGCTCATGATTGCATCTGTGCTTTCCCCTCAGAAAGGATCAGTCGCCGACAGGCTCTAAGAGGAATATATCATCCTTTATCCCGTTTCCCTGGCGCTGGCTCTGCTGGTAGCACACGGAGTCACTCTATTCCCCTGATCTAGTCCCTGTGATTAAGTGTCTTTTTTGTACAGTGTGTACACAAGTTCTTTTTCCAGCTGAGGGCAACAATGAAAATCCCTCACTGGTGAGAAGATGTTAAATGAAGCTATGTCAATGTTGTACATCTGGAGCAAAATAGATTTTTCCTTTGTAATAATTGACTCGTGAGGGAATGTGGCGTTCCTGCGCTGCACAATATTCATGTTCAACTGGCAGAACAGAGGAGCGCTCAAACGGTTTGGCTGTCGTGTGAACGTGTCATTTTTCAAAGAGTGTGCGAGAGAGTCGTCAAAACATTCTCTCCTGCTTTAAAATTACACCACTGATTTGGCTTCTTAGAAAATGTCCTTTCATGCATATATTTATTTATTTATTTCCCAGGCAGTTGGTGTCACGATGAGCAGTATAGGACTAAAATGAAATCTCAACTAAAATCCCAGAGATTTATGATTCATCCTGACTTTATGACATTTTTGAGTGTGTCCATAAAATGGGAAAATATATGAGTGTTTTCTGATCTGCCACCTCTATGGTTTAAGAATAGCTAAGGTTTATTACAATTTAGGTTTTCATTGCTAAGGCCATCCATTCAATCGGTTATGATAATTGCCGAGGACACTGCACTAAAAATTGTTCCAATGGGATTGGTGGGTTTTTGGTGCAATTTATACCACTCAACTTGGGTAAAACCATTCACCTTTGTTTTCTCTTCCAAATAATTTGGTCTAAACTGGGGTTTTGTTTCTAATCTGTCTGACAGTTTATGCTTGGACCTAATTTTAGCGATGGCGCCGTGTTGCTTGATCTCAGTAGGTAAAGTGGCTTATTTTCCTCTGGTGCTACTGCAAGATGTTGGACTTTTATTCATTAGATGGCCCGAAACAAAGACAAATGTAGATAAGTAACTGTTTGCGAACATGTTGTTGTGAGTGGTGGAGGTGGACACAAATGCAGATATGGACTCTAAGTGGAGAGTAATGAAGGATTTATTGTAGAAACCAGGGGGTGAATGGTTTGAACTGAGCTGAACCAGGCAGGCTAAGGGGAATGGAAGCGTGGCTGGAGTGTGTAACTCGGGGTTATGGAGTGGGGGGGAAGGCAGGCTGAGGAGACGAACGTAACAACTATCTGGCGAAGAGTGACGGAGGAACTGATAAACTGCAAGGTGATGAGCTTGGAAGGCAGGTGTGGGTAATCAGCAGTAACTGGAAGCCCGGAGGGAGCCATGAGAGGAGCGCCACGGAGAACCTGGAGTCACATCCGAGACCGTCACACACGCTCACCATATGAACTTTATCAGAGGATAATATCAAAGTTGTATTTATGCAGGCCATTTTCATTCCCAGGGCGTTAAATACAGAGGCTTTGTCACGGCCGTTGGTGTTCGGTACTGCTGCACAGGGCACCTTTTAGCGCCGGTATGAAACGTTCCATTGACTATAATGTAAACCCATCCGTGGCAACAGTAAACGCTCCGAGAAAGTGCGCTGGGAGTGTGGTGCTGTAGTTAAAAGAGCGAAAGAGTCACATTGAGCAGGGCGAGAGGAGAGGTGGATGGGTCCAACAAACACAAGGATTTCATCCAGGAGACCGCTGTTTGTGTCCCAAGTGCAATCAGCTGTTCGTTCATATGTCGTGTTCACAACGTTCAGTCTCATTTTCACTGCACAAATGTAGTAGTTTTAAGCCCAACCATGTAGTTCTTTCCTAAACCTAACTATAGTGGTTTCGTTGCCTAATCCTAGAGTGACGCCAAAGGTAACTATAATTGGGCTTCAACTCTTCAAAACTTTAACTCAGAGCAAAAAAGGCCCACACGTCATTCGCATTTTTTCCTTAATGTGGTGACTTTTGCTGGATACCTGTAGCTGTATGACTTTACCAACCGTAGTCGCCGTGATCTGAACAGAAAAAAGCAGGCCTGGAGGCAATTAAGTGCATTACTTGAGATTTCGGTTAAGTTGTTTTCATTAATTTAAACTGTACTATTAACTACTCTCTGCTCTTTGCAGATGATGTCGTTCTGTTGGCTTCATCAGACCGTGACTTTCAGCACACACTGGGGGTGGTTTGCAGCTGAGTGTGAAGCGGTTGGGATGAGAGTCTGTACCTCCAAGTCTGAGGCCATGGTTCTTTGCCGGAAAGCGGATTGCGCCCTCTGGTTTGGGAATGAGTCACCGCCCCAAGTGAGGGAGTTTAAGTATCTCGGGGTCTTGTTCATGAGTGAGGGTAAAATGAAGCGGGAGATGGACAGGTGATTCGGTGCGGCGTCTGCAGTTATGTGGCTGCTGTACCGTACAGTTGTGGTAAACAGGGAGCTGAGCCAGAAGGCAAAGCTCTCGATTTACCGGTCCATCTACGTTCCAACCCTCACCTGTGGTCATGAGCTTTGGGTAGTGACCGAAAGAATGAGATCGCGGATACAAGCGGTAGGGTGGCTGTGCTTGACCTTAGAGATAGGGTGAGGAGCTCAGACATCCGGAGGGCGCTCGGAGTAGAACCGCTGCTTCTTTGTGTCAAAAGGGGCAAGCTGAGGTCGTTCGGGAATCTGATCAGGATGCCTCCTGGACGCCTCCTGGACACCTCCTTTTGGAGGTTTTCTGGGCACGGCAAACTGGTAAGAGGCCCTGGGGTAGACACGTCGGAGAGATTATATATCTGATCTGGCTGTGGAACGCCTCGGGCTCCCCCAGGAAGAGCTGGAAAAACATTGCTGGGGAGAGGGACGTCTGGAATTCAAAGTTTGTGGTTTGTGTTAAGCTTAATGTTAGCACTCATTTAGTGGTTGCCTAGCAACATTTTTTTTAAAAAAAAAGATGCGGAAAACTGCAAAAAACACTCTGATTTGGCCTTACAAGTCTTTTATATTTGTCTTTAACCATAGTACAGTATATGCCATTTTCAACAGAAATACACCTTCACATATAGAGCCAGTCTACTGTAACTGGAGTCATATTTTCATCTCTCATAGACCATTTATATGGAAAAGCAGCTCTCTGTCTCAGCTGGGGTATCAGTCCATCATAAATCTAAAGCCACAAGCATCAGTAAATCCCAAGCGGTAACAAACTCCATGCACTCTGTCGCTCTTTGTTACAACCTATAGCCAAATCACCATGAATGTCCACATGTAGTGCCTCAAAATCAACAAACAGCAGCACACAACTCCCACAGCCCCATGCCTCTATACCGACATGCTATTAGCGAGCTCAACCATCTGTAACTCAATGCCAGCCTCGACGGGGCTCTAGCTGAACTGGGTGTGTGTTTCACTTCGATGGCGGTAAACATAGAACAGTCATTCGCCTATTTCATTTTCTAAAACGCATCGATCCCCTTGATCCCCATGAGCCCATGTGAGCAATCCATCAGAAGTCATTGAGGTTATTCAGCCCAAATTACAATTGATCTTTTAAAAGTTGACTGCAGGACACTGGGGAGTAAAGGACATCTTCTTTTTCCAGCTCAAGGAGAGCTGCTTAAGTGAGTAATATAGGAGGGACTCATGCTCTGTCAAGTGAGCACCTCCTCAATTAGAGTTAAGCTCAGACATCAATGGGATCAGAGGAGAGGATTTGACTGCTCTTCTCCCTTCCCTCCGTTCTTGCGGGACGGTCTCGTGGCAACCAACTTGTGCATGCAGCCCCGTTTCACAGAGCAGATAAGAGCTATTGTGGTAGAGGCTATTCATTGGTCTTGTGCAAGGGCACTCCAAGGGCTACCCGTGTAAAGATGCACTTATCTGGCTGCATTAAAACCAAGGTATTCATCTCCGCCTCGGGCTTCGCACTTAAGATTCTGAAACAACTATTTAATTCGCACCAAATGGTTTAATTGAGGCACGATTCTAAAAGCAAAACCGCTTTCTGATCTCATTAAAACTCACGCTGAATTACAAAAATAACACCATTTTTTTTATTCTCAACACCACTGTTAAACCATGAACACAGGATTGAAATGCAGATTGATTCATACAGAGACTTGTGATGCTTTCATTATCTTCTGATTGCATTTCCATTTAGAATTGGGAAATGATTATACCCTCTTGCCTGCCAGCAACCACAACAGACAGATCTGGGGTAGTTCCAAGCAACATAATGCGTCCTGTTCCTGTGGATACTGATCTCCGGTTTGCATTAACTGTTTTGTTTTTGTGTCACAACAACTATTGGATGGATTGCCATGGAATTCTCCTCGAAAAAAAACTCTTCAGACAGGAAGTATGTGCTCCATCATTTACTGAGATGACCGTGGAGTATGGAAGCCAGTGGCTGGAACGGTTGAAGAAATCGGAGAGCCCAAGGGAGACACCAGCTTTTGAGTGTTAAGGCTCCATCTGGGTCCCCTGAAGTCCCCGTAGACAGAGAGTGGGGACCATGGAGAAAGGATAAAAGAAAAGATGAGATGGGCATGAAGAGAGAATGGAGGCTTGAGACATAATAAGGAGTTGGAAATGAACTGTGACTGTGAGAAATATGTGACTTTTTAACCGTCAGTTGTAAAACAATTACCTCCTTCATCCTGTCAGATGATGACAAAAATCCAATGACTTTACGAGACGCCTCGGATGTATTATGTATTAATTTCTGCATTTCTAATGCATCAGCTTCCCCTCCAATCTGGCATCTGCAGTCACACCATATTAAGGAGGCGGCTCATCATATCTGGCGCTCGGAGATGATAAAGGATGCTTTCCTTTATCCTTTTCACACATGTTCAGCGAGAGTGAGCAGAAATGCCGTCTTATGGAAATGACATTGTAAATGAGGCATCTTACATTTAATCCTATTCTAAAACATACTGACCTCATATGACTTGTGAGGAATAGAATTCTTTACAACACACTCTCTCTGATTGGTTCATAGCCATGATATAATACCCACATACCACTGCTATGACCTGTAATTCCTTTGCACTTTCACTCCACGTCTGAAATACAAACAACAAAAAACGTTAGACTAATGTGTTGTCACGGTTGCTTAGCAACAGGGTCACGGCGGATCACTTCCACCAACACGACACAGGTTACAAATATGAAGTAAAACCTGCTACAAACATTTAAGGTTAACTTGTATGGAGGAGTGGATTGAGCAATGCCCATCAACATCGTCGCCATGCCAAGCAACACACCTCCACCTAACAAAAAAAGGCAAGCCTAGTACAAGCAGTTACTAAAGTCATCCTACTGACGCTGGACAGTAATGTAGATAAAGTGCCATATAATTATATCAATATAACGCTAGCCTGTAATGAAAAAATTAATATGCCACTAGTATGCCCAATATTCCAGTCCGATCGCACTAAATCGCACATGAATGACACGGTAATTTGCAAGTCATTTTGTGTGCAATAAGAACACCTTTTTTTTGCTTTTGGCGTGTCATTTGTATGCTATATAGTCTGTATTGACTGCAATGTAAACGTATCCGCATAAATATGTTACGCTCAGAGCTAGTGACGTAGACTAAAAAGTGAGAGAGACTGCAAGTGGGGAGGTGGATGGGTCCAACAAACACAGGACTTTCAACCAGGAAACCGGTGTCTGAGACTGTTGTTCATGTCCCAAAGTGTTGTTGAGTTATTTTGCCACGTTAGTGACATTTTGACGTGTTTCCCATACTTCTGTTACATTGTTTCTGTACGTATTTTACTTATATATAGTTATTTTAAGCCCAAACATGATGTTTTTTTCCTGAACCTAACTAAGTGGTTTTGTTGCTTAAACCTGACCGTGGCCATTACTGTAATTTTGTTGCATGCTGTAAAAATGACACGCAAAAAAGACGTGTAAAAATGACACGTGAAAAAGGCTAAAATGCGTTCTCACGACACGAGGAATGTCCATGTAATGTCATGCTATTTATACATCTTCCCATGAGATCGGGTTGAATATTTATTCTCAATTTTCACAATTTGTACAAGACCTCTAAACATCTTCTCATAATATGATTCGGCTACCATCTGATCCACTGCTGCGCGTTTGCACACTATGCCACAGATGAAATGATATCCTTATTCACCGGGAACGCTGCCCAGCTCTTTAGTTCTGATCACGCATTGCAAAGGATTGTGGGCATACATAACAAAAAAAAAAAAAAGAAGTCTACGTTACATCTGTGATTTCTATGCGCTCACTTTTCACTTTGTTATATGAACATCAAACCACTTTTTACGTTGCTGCTAAACAACTGTTTACAGTGGCTAATATATGCATGAAGAAGTTGATATTAGTGAATAAGTTTGATACAAGAACACAGTTCATTGAGAGTTCATGGGCAACGACAAATAAACACATGCTAACAGGTTACCATCCTGCACATATTCTTGCTAAACAGTGACCATGCTACACACACTCACACTTCCTTCTCTGACACCACTCCTCCGCCGTCGCTCCACGGCCCACAAGACAATTGTTGTGTGTAATGACCCGCTGTCCTGTTACTCTTGGCTGATCCCTTTCTACCATCCCCGGGGTGTTTTATTTTGCCAGCCTGATCGAGCCTGTGCAGTCAGACGGATCCACCAGAAGAACCCCGGACAAAGAATCATACAACTTTAATCTGGGATGAATCGTCATCTTGGTTCCCTTACAAAAAACACACTTTTATTGTAAAAAGGATGCGTTCCAGTTGGTATGGATGTGATAGTCCATTATGATTCGTCTACACTCTCTCTTAGGATAATTGATGGCGGTGTCATGGACATTTTGAGCATTATTCCGCCCTCAAACCTGATGTTCCTAATTTGTGTTAAACTCACAGGGGACATTTGGTCTGCCAAAAAAAAACCTTAATTATTTAATTCCTGACTGACTAATGACTTGAATGACATTTCCTCATAGGATGTAGCACAGATACCCTCCAAAACGGTTTGATGGATTGTTCTTAGCTGTATTAATTCATTTTTGGATCCCTGTTAGACAGGTGGGCATTTTAAAACATAATTGCTGTGCAGCTGTGCAGCAGACGACACACAACAAACTCATAACCTATACACTGTTATTTATCTCTCGCTTTAGTATGCAGATGATAAAGTGATTTTAAATCAGTGGGATAAATTTAAACTGATAGAAAACCAACATTTGAATTAGCTTATATGGTCACAGCCATAATTTAAATCCTACAGGTTAAATTAAATAAGCTAGAGAGCCATTTTTCATGGCAATTACATTTTTGAAAAAGGGTTATTTGATTCAGTAGAAAAAGAGGAATGTGTGGAAAAAATGTTTTCTGCTTACAAGGGAAGATGAGGAGTGACTGTGCCGCTGTGAATAGAGTGAAAAGGTCACCAATCTGTAGTAGAGACAGGAGGAAGAACATCGCAATTCATCGCAGCAGAGAAGAGAGAGACAAGTGGCTGATAGTAGCAGAATGCTGCATGGTGTTTATGACTGCACCATAGCCTGGTGGTTTGGGAAATGTGTGCCAGCACCCGAGGTCTAAACTTGACACAAGCAGCCAGTGGAGCGAGGACATAGTAGTAACATGAGAGGGTATGAGAGGCTACTGTAAGTGTTACATGGACATACTGCTGAAATATATAGTTGGAAAACAACGTTTGCAGATACATGCAAGTGTATACGCAAGTATAAAACAAGACAAGACAGTCGTCCAAAAAAACATTAGTAAACATAAACAACTCTCTGCCAAAATCCAAAAAACTAGAGTGCTAAAACTCAAACTTGTGATGCCATAGGCTATAAAGTGTGGAGCTTCTCCTTAGACAATGAATCGGAAGAGATGTTGAAGATGGCACTGAGAGCACCCAGGGGAATGCTCTGAGTATATGGGAACATTTTCTGTTTCACAACTGACAACACTACAATAAAATAAAGCTCATTTCGGTGTAAAGAAAGAAAAGAAACATTCTGTGGGTCCACAAAATCAGCCTCCCATGCATTTTATTTTGGAGAGAGTTTGTTCATGTTTATTAATAATTTTGGGCCGTCTTAGACCATAGGAATAACATGTATGAATTTTGAAAATGGGCGTAGTTCCCTTTTAATACTCATGTGTTTTACCTAAATTGTTAAGGTACAATAATATGCCATGTGTGCTTGTTTACCTGTATTTAAATTGTTAAATTAGTACTTCACCTCTGAGCTATGTCAGCTCTCACACAGCGAGTAGTTAGTCATTGACTACGTTTATATGCACACTAATATTCCACTATTATTCTGAAAAGAGGGTTTTTCAGATTAAGACATGTGGGATATGCCGATATTATTTCGATTTCTGGAGCATTCTTTGGGCGTGTATACAGCGCGTTAGGAATATACATCTCAATTGGGGTTTTTATGCCAGTTTCCGACACACGGCCCCACAGCCTCTTGCCTGTTTCGACCAGCTCTGTGCGTTGTACACACACAAACCAGCTAGCCTACTTTTAAACATTCTGAAAGACTTGGATATCAACAGGTTTTTGGGATATGCGCAAATATCGCAACGCCAATCTTTTCAAGATGGTGATCGAAGGAATGAAAGAGGGAGAATGTGTTTGTACAGCTTATTTTGTTGGTGAATAAATGCTACAACTCCTTCGCTCCGCTCAAGCAAGCTCGAGAGACCGGAGTCAACTTCCTGTATCTTGCAACTCCGGCTCCGCCTCAAGAGGCGGGCTGTTAAATTGAACCAGCTTTTCTCCTTGAAGTGACGAGCCGCTCCTCTGAGACCACTCAGCTTTTTAATAAATTATTAATATTTCTTTTAACCCTTTAACCAATAACGTTAATCGTTTAAAATGCTTAATCTTGGTTAAACGGTTAATTATTAACATCCCTAGTAGGAATATTGTCTTTTTCAGAATAAGGGTAAAAAATATTTTGTGCATGTAAACTTAGTCATTGTGTTTCAGATGGAGCGGCACAATCCTCTGATCAAACTAAATGCTCATTTAAAAACATTATCGATTTAAAGTGGATATACACACTTTTTCAGGGTAAACCGTGATGAAATTGTCTCGTGTAATATTGTTGATTCGCCACTCAATTCAATGTAGATAATCTCAGAAGAATAACACATGCTACTAATGCACCCTTACCTCATTCGAACTCCGGAAGCACGTACGGGGGAAACTTCATCATCCCAGTCTGACCCACTGACCCCCAGACAGTCTGCACAGTGAGCTTATGGCCTTCAGCGTGTTTAACAAGGAACACGAGCTGTTTCCTTTGGTCTGGCTCTCTAATTAAGCACTGACACGGCTGTTAAACTCTCAGTGGTCCTGTCTGCCCGAGACCACAGCTGGTTGCAGAAAGCCTTCCCTTGCTGTGGGGACGCCGGTTTTTCAGCTCACCTCGTTCATTTGTCATGAGGAGCTATTACAGCCATAATATTTTAACAGTAGGCAACGGGGTGTATTTATACAATAACAATAAAAAAGGAGCGTAGTGGGGGAAACGAGTCAATACAGCTGTCATCAAAATTGAAAAGGAAAAACAGAGAATCCTCATATCTTGGTAGAAAAAACAGAAAGGGCCAAGTGTCACGGCTCTGTTTTTGCTCGGCTGCTACGTAGGTGGTAGGGGTTACGCTGTTATAGGCGCACACATGGCTGGTTTTGGTCAAAAGCCAGATCAAATGCACGTTACGACTATTAAGAGGAAACCCAGTAGAGCCATCATGCCTGCCAGAAGCTCAGAGAGGTCGCGACCTGAGTCTTTGTTGAATGTGGAGAGGCGAGCAATAACATAGAGAGGATGAAATTCTGTTGCAAGGGAAGAGAAAAAAAGTTTGAATCGTTTGGCAGCCAAAAGAAAGTGTATGGGATGATGCAATATATAGGGTCAGAGGTCAATGGATGACATGAACGCATGGCACCCTTAGGCTCCTGTTAGTGCTCCCTGTGGAGTTGTAATGCCCCTGATTAAGAGGCACTCCTCGCCCGCCACTCCAACAAGTTTGAGCTGAATAGCACTCCCGCAGAGGGAAGCAACCACTCTCCTTTTATTAGGAGATATTAGATGTGACTGGGGCTGTTCCGCTGACTGGAAGCTCATTATCAAAAAAACTGCATTACCTCAGCAAGCTGTCCTTAGCCACGTCTATTCATGGAGAGAGGGGCGAGAGAAATAGAAAAGGAATATGAAGTCTTTGATAAAATAATAATAAAAAAAAGTATTCCAAGAAAGGTAGTTTGGGTGCAAAGAGAGCAAATCAGTGAATAAGAGTATAGCCTTTAGAGTGAATGCAAATCAGCCAAAGGATATATAGGATGTACAGTGAGGGGATGACCTCCCAAATGAATCCCTCTCACAGCAAATCCTCACATATACAAGCGTGACATGCACAGACAAAGCCAAAAAATGGTCCCGTCCAAAGCCTTCGGCGGAGAAAAGACAATGCAAACTTGCTGGGCTTCGGGCTCAGTGCGCCCATGTATGGTGAGGCATTCAGTCCCGCTCATTAGAGGTCTTTTCCAATTAGTGGAACTGTCTGCACATCCAGCGTCACGGTTATTCAGGGGCCATTGTTTAGACGGCTCTGCCCAGAGTTTGGGAGCCTGAGAGGATGGATATGAAGGAGTTTATGTGTTAAGGGGAACAATGGGCTGCTCTACGCTGAGTGGGGTCCAGAGACGCTGGGCTGTTTGTCTGTGAGAGCCAGCCAAGAGATGACAACACACATGAGGAGAGGATAGGAGTGGGCTAAAAAGAGGAACAGTACTACTGCTGCTGCTGCTGCTGTTGATGTCCTCGCAGTCAGGCAGAAACCCAAGTGTTCCTTCCCCCTATGTTCTCTTGCAGTTTTGATTGGCTTTCTT
>CAKAOI010015394.1:414-17429 GCA_916701655.1 Sebastiscus albofasciatus
GGGGGGGGGGGGGGGGGGGTTTTCTGCCTGCAATTTCGACAGCACTCCTCTCTGCTTGTGCCTGCTACCATACACCCCCCCCCCCCCTTCAGCTTCCATCCCTCCCTCCCTCCCTCCATCCATCCATCCCTCCCACCCTCTCTCTCTCTCTCTCTGGTCCGCCCTCCCCCCACCCACACTCCTTTCATCAGCAAGCAATGAGGTAATCCCTAGCAGCCGCGTGAAGTGCAGCAAGTGCAGTGAGAGGGAGAGAGAGCAGGAGCGACAGAAGCCGGTTGCAGCGGAGGATGTTTAGGAGGCTGCAATATCTCTCGCTGCCATCGGTACCAGCTGTTTAGCGGGCTCGCTTGTATAGCTGATGTGGTTTACCAGCAGCTGCCTGCAAGCTGTAAGCTGTGGTGTTAGCTGTTTTCTGCTCAGTAGCCCCGGTTTTGTAGTGGTGGCACTATGTTGAGGGGCTGTTAGCCAGGCAGAGAGGCAGGCGAGGAGGAGGCTGGCAGGGGCGGGACAGGCTTAGCCCAGGGGCTGGGGGTTTAGATCGGACACCCTGGGTGTGGGTGGATAAAGAAAAGGACAGAAGAAGAAGAAGAAGAGGGAAAAGGTTTGAGGAAGAGGAAGGTGTGCACCCACCATGACGGAGAGGTGTAGTCTGTGGAGTGCCCTGTCGGCTGCAGCATGCTGCTTCTACCGGGGGTCTTTCATGCAGGTGCAGGTGAGTGAGCATCTATATATGTGTGTGTGTGTTGTGATACTGTGTGCTTCCTGGTGTGTAACAGTGCTCGCAGTATGTCATCACCAGGCATATGTGTGTGTTCTGATTTCATATAGTTTACTTACATTTGGCACATTTGTCTATATGCACGTGTGTGTGTGTTTGTGCTTGTGTGCATTCACGGGAGGTGTGTTGGCTTCCTCTCCTCTCCTGTCCCGGCCGGCAGCCGGTAATGTCAGCCAGCCAGCCAGCCAGCCTGCCTGCTAGCTGGCAGACTGATGATATCATAGATGCCCGTACAGTACTTGGGTGTCAGATGGACTGTGTGAAATCACGGCGTGGAGAGAGAGAGAGATAGAGGGAGGTTTGAGGGGAAAAAAGAGAGAGAAAGGGGGAATGTGTGTGAGAGAATGTGTGAAGGGTACAGTAGAGTATCAGTTTACTTCGTTCTAATTCTGGCTTCACGCCTGAAACCTAATATCTGACCTTATTCCTGGGACAAAATGACACCTACAGTATGTTTTGTATGTGTCTGTTTTGCTTGACATTTGATTTGCTCCAACAAAAACAACTTTTTCTGTTTGTTTTCTGACACATTTTGGTTCCTAAAGCACAGTTATGAGACTCTTTTCAGTGTGAGGGTTTCAAGGATTTCCCGAGACAAAAGAAGAGACTACTAAAAGAGAATTGGTTAATATATGAGATAATAGTATGAGGAACCAAAAAGATGTTATTGCCTGGGGTTATATGAATCTGTGTTGGACTGAAGTGGTTGTAGTGGAACACGTACTCTCTTCTCCCATGCCACGTTGTTTGTAGCCGACTGTGTTGTTATAATTATGGCTTTACTTTAAACGGGGAAAGCAGCAGAGTTGTGTTTGTGTGTGCGGTTTAACTGCGTTTCAGGGCGGTAATCCTCATGTTGGGTGTTGGCGTGTCCCACCTTGCCCCTTGCATGGCAGCAGGACACTCCGTCAGTGTGACGACTATAGCCGAGACAGTCAGCGCTGGATTACTTTGGTTGTTTTGTTATTGTAAAAACAAATGTCTCTCCTAGAGAAAGACACGGAGAGAGAGGGGGATATTCTTGGCTCTCGTCTTTCTAGGTTTTGGAGGCATCTGCTCTTGTTTAGAGTGAAGTGTTTCAGAGTAATGAAGTTGTTTTAATTGAGTCTGTCGTGGGGGTTCCTGTGAAGTGGTGATTGTGGTTAGGGTATGTGTATGTGTAAATTAATTAGCAGTCGCTGAAGGGTTAAGAGTTAAGTGGGAGCTTTTATATTGTAAAATATATAATTCCCCAAAACTTGGGTTTGTTTAAAAAAAAAAAAACAGTGCGATTTTGTCTTTAGACCAATATTGATTCCCCCCGATCCATTCTAATTAAACACAGCCCATCAAGCACAATACTGAGTGTCATGTAACCCAAACAGTGTCTGACTGCCGCTCAGAGAAGTGATGCTTTAATCATTACTTTGCTCCGCGCATTCAATGTCATGTTGATGCTTTTTCTTTTCCCTCCAGGGGGTTATGATGTTTACACTTCTCTTAGACACCTGCAACTTGTGATTGAGTCTTCTTTTTATCTGAAAACATAAAGATTACTCGCTGCCTGGCTGGTGTGTGAATTTGTGAACACTCAGGGGAACCAGTGATGTTGATCTAGATCTATCTTTTTATCAGTGTTTTACTCCCCCCCAAAAAGCAGCAAAAAAGCCGAACCGCTAATGACTGCAGATTGGCTTGTTCGTGCAGGCTGTTGCTTCATGAGTGTTCCTTAGTGGTCAGTAACCACAGCAGCAAAAACTGCTCCCACTACAGGAATATTTTAACCATTATATTTTCATAATAAACACAGATGTGATGAAAACTAAGGCTGTCAGTTGATTAAAATATATATATAATCATGATTAACTGCATTATGGTCCATAGTTATCTGCTCAAAATGTACCTTAAAGGGAGATTTGTCAAGTATTTAATACTCTTATCAACATGGGAGTAGGCAAATATGCTTGCTTTATGCAAATGTTTGTATATATTTATTATTGAAAATCAATTAACAACACAAAACAATGATAAATATTGTCCAGAAACCCTCACAGGTACTGCATTTAGCATAAAAAATATGTAAAATAAAGTAGGCATGTCTGCAAAGGGGAGACTCGTGGGTACCCAGAAGAATCCATTTTCATTCCCATATCTTGAGGTCAGAGGTAATGGGACCCCTTTGAAAGTGGCCATGCCTGTTTTCCCTCGCCAAAATTTGGCATACGTTTGGAGCTAGTATAACAAATTTGCATTAACGCGTTATTATCGTGTCAACTTTGACAGCCCTACATAAAAACAAATAGCACTTTGAATCCAGCTACGAATTGATTAAGTGACGTGCAGAGATGATGTTGATACAGCGACAATGGACGGCTCATCAGCTGTATCAGTGGAGAGAGATTACACTTGATCCCCTGGTCTAGACTGCACTATGCTAACTATGGACACACACACACACACACATATACACGGACGCGCAGCTTAACCATTGTGTCTGCATTATACCCAGTGCTTCCAGTGCATCAGTGTAACTGGGGCAATGTAACTGTCTGCTGGACTCCTGCAGCGTTAAAACCCCCAATGAGCCCCCAGAAAAACACACACACACACACACACACACACACACACACACACACACACACACACACATACGCACACACACAAATACATTAACAGATGCATGGACTCACAAATACACAGAGCTGCCCCCTCTACTTAAATTGTTTTTGAAGTTAATCCCTTCGTTACTGCGAGCCACTTTCCCCCTCTCCTTCCTTCCTCTCTCTCTGCCACTCGACTCCGTAGCCTCGTTCCCTGCTGACCCGACCAGCATGTGGCAGCCGTCATGCCAGCCAGCAGCCGGTCCCTATGTCCTTTAGCGTTCCTGCAGCCTGACTGTATCTGGAACGCTGCTGTCGACCTCCGACCTCGCAACATGGCACCTCTTTGCCATCCAGTCCAATGCACTGTTAACCAAGTTTCTGTTTCTCAGCGATCCAGCACCTCATGGTGTATGCAGTTCTGATGTCTGACTATGGCGGGCCATTTTTGTGTCAAGTTATTGATTTCTTAAGTAAGTAGCCGTGTAATAATCGGGGTAATGTACAGCTAGCGGGTCATTGTTGTGAAATAAACCCCTTCCTGTCTGGGTTTCACAACAATGACTGGCTCTCTGTACATTATCCCTTACATAATATGACAATACAGGAGTAGAATATTAGGCTCATTGTTTTTGTTTTCACAAATTTTTACTTAATTTGAATTTTTAAAGAGTAGATTAGATTAGATTTTCACTTTGATTCTATGCCCCTGTGCACCCAAAAGTTCTTGGTTGCGTCCGAAATTCAATACTAACATGCTATTTAGTACGCTAAAACAGTTGTTAGTATGTCCGAAACTAATAGTTATGTGAATTGCATACTATTTCCGATGAAATATTGCAGTATGCAAACACTGAACACTACGGCAGCATAAATATCCCATAATGCAATGCGTTGTGATGCCATCGTTAATATAAGACATTGACTGACAGCTCTGTAACATCAATAACGCATCAATTTAACTGTTGAGTATAAGATTTCACTTTGCTTGGCGTAATATATTTTTAAAATGAATTCCGACTTTGATTCTCACAAACCGTAATTTTGGTCACGGGTTACCATGGTTACACGTCTCCAACCGGCAAGGAGGCTCTCAGGGAGTGACGACGTAAATTACTGCTCAGTGCGTCCGGAAAGATTCACACCACTGTTTATTCACGCAAAAGTATGTTGAACGATAGTATACACATATTGTACTGCATAGTATGCGATTTCGGATGAAGCTCTTGTGTGTCCTGCTGCAAGAACATCCTGATCACGTTTAGTTTACAGTAAATGAAGGACTCAAAGAGACAAAGGACAAGTAAAGTGCAGTGTTGGCGTTGCAGATTGTACTGCAAAAATCTGATTTTTATCTGCATGGGTTTATTTTTATTAAATATAGAAAATAAACACTGATAAATTCACAGATTTCTTTGTAAATAAAAAGTGAAAAAATATTCAGCAGTAGTGATATAAACAAGTTAGATCATCACAGAGCTCCATTCATAACACGCAGCGGGAGGATTATTCTCAAGGAACCCTGCGACAAATAGATCATACATATTAAACTGGCGAACTTTATTGCATTGACGTCCTTGCTGGATGTCTCGTCTATTCTTTACTCCCGAGAGAAGGTCGCAGTTTAATAACAGAAATTGAACCGGCACCGTTGACTGTATGTCATTTCTTTAAAACCTTCTCTACATACAGTTCGCAGTCTGTACTTTGATTTTATTAGTTTTACAGCAACAAAAAAAAAAATCCTCATTTCATACATCCTCGCCTCCTGAGTTTTATCTACTCTCAGTGATGCGTTTTAGACTTTCTTCCAAAAGATGACATAGTATTGATGTGAATGGTTGGTTTTGATCCAGTCAGGTTAACCAGCAATCAGCTTGTCGGTCTGATCCCCGGGGGGGCCCCTTTGGTTTTTATATTAGCTTTACCCATCATCCCATTCTCTGTCTAGTCAGTGCTAAGCTAGCTGTAGAAGATTTGGCCCTCCTAATGCCTTTATGTGTGTGTGTAACTGTCTGTCCAAGCCAGAAAGGCAGCCCAAGCCAATTGGTATGTTTTAGTATTGAAATATTCACCATGTAATCCCCTCTTCCCCACTCCTCCTATCTCTCTCTCTCTCTCCCTCTCGCCCTCCTCCCTGAAGCTTTTCACCACAAATCCTCTTTTGGTGTGCCTGCCTGTCACACCCTCAGGCTCGTAGTGTGAAGGGCAGCTGTGTGTGTGTGTGTGTGTGTCTGTGTGTGTGTGCTTGAATTGCCTTGTTCCAGAGTCCATATCCTCATTAGAGCACTGTGATGTTTTTGGCAGTAATGAGGAAAAAGCCTGCCTGTGTATATGTGTGTGTGTGTGTGTGTGTGTGTGTGTTTGTTTGTGGCAGCTAGTGCATGTGTGTGTGTGTGTGGTGCTTCTGTGAATGTGTTCTTCATTCACATTTCTTCGTTCTCGGCTCTTCTTTGGTTTGTTTGTTGCATTAGCTGAGGAGAAGGATCAGTTTAAGACGGCGTAATCGGTCAACAATTCCTTATATTAACTACAAGTTTGTTTGACACTTGCAACCTCTCTGATTTGGTGAGAGTTCATTGGAGTGAGAAGAAGAAGAAAAGAACACTAAAAGAAGTCCTCATACCTATAAACGACGAAATGCATTTTGAGCATTTTCCGATCTGGTGCCCCTATCAGCAGGACAACATTGTTTGTGTCCTCAAAAAGCAATTTATATGAGCGTTTTCTAATCTGCCACCTCTGAGGTTAAGGTTTGGTTGCTTGTGAGGGAAAGATTTAGCTCATGATCTAAAGAAACCAGCATTCCTGCAACTGTTTGTAGGAGACGGGATGCGAACCAAAGTTACCAAAGCAGTATTGTAGTCACCTAAACCGAGACCAAGTCATGACCAAGACCAAAGTGTATCGATACCGAGACAAGACTAAGACTTTGAGTGGTTGAAACCAAGTCAAGACCAAACCAGTGAGAGTCCCACACTGCATGGCAACACAGTACAACATGGAACCTGCAAACCATAAACAGTCCTCAAATAGACCTGAAAGATCCACATTCCCATAAAATCACCCACAGAAAACCCACATTCCTCTTCATTCACCTCTTTTATTGACATATATACTGTATATGTGTGTATTTATAAGTGTACTAGGAGAAATGCCTTGATAGAATAATCAAAAGGCATTGCAGAGGTGAATTTTATATGTGGGAATTTTTCCTTTGTTTTCTATGAGCAATCACAGTAATGATGATAACAAATATATCAGGCAATGCACAGACAGTTTAGTGATCTCCCCACAGTTGTGGTCTGGAGATAAAATCGAGAGTCCTCTTTGTCTGACCGAGACAAGACCGAGTTAAAATGTGGTCAATTCTGAGACCTTCAGAAAGTGCTCTTGAGACCAAGACTGATTTTGAGTACTACAACACTGCACCAAAGTCAAAATCCTTTTTACACCCAAACATCCACTTCGACGACACCTTGTAGTGCTACTGTACAAAAACATCCTGCTACTCCTGCCCTTGCTTCTGAGAGAAAAACTGATCGCAAGATGTTTCTTGTCAAGAAAACGTGAACATAGGTTAGAGAGTTAGATTTGGTGGAGAAGACTCTGATCTTTGAGAGAAATCTCAAAGAATTTGAGCAGAGACGAGGTGATGTAGCATCTAACATCACTTAAAACCTGCAGAAACGAACCAACCTCTTCAGCAGCTGCCATGTAAAAGCCAAACAGAAGGCTTATATCGCCCTCGTTTGAAGGCTCTTACTGTGAAACAGCTATAGGAAGTGTTAAGTTAGCATCAACAGCTTACTAAAGAGTCCACCACCGTCTCATTCTTCATTGTCTTCAGGTTCTCTTTTAATCTTCATCTTGGCCAGTCAGGTCGGAGAAAACACTTGAGAGTGAAGTGGTCCTCCAGTCGCAGGTCACTTACAAGGCGGCTTACTCTAAAAGGTAGAAGAAGTATTCCTAAAAATGTGGATTAACAGATGTGTTGACATATGGTTCACTGAGCCTCTCATCAAATAAAGTTAACTTGTTTGCAAGGTTGATGGTACGCATTAAAAGCTCAGCTCTAAATGAGACCAGACCTGAGAGCAGTTAGGTGGTGGCATTACTGAAAAGGTTCTAAATACTGTCATTTAAACAAATGTGGCCAGGCTGTCGTGTCTTCGGGCGCTGCATGGTTCAGCGAACTCAAGCGCATTAATGTGCTCGCTGTTCAAACAAGTGAAAATGCAAAAATGGTCTCTGCATATCATGACTCTTAGCTGCAGGCCAGGATCGCAGAGCTTTCCAGCTCAGTGCTTCATGTAATCATCTGCTCTTTCTCTTGACATGATAGAGGAAATCTTTAAACTAGAATAGCACAAGAGCAGAAACGTATGGCGAACGCTGCTGTTCGTTTAATGACAATCTAGGCTCTTAAAACAGAGGCTGGTGGAGGTGAAGGAGAGAGATTATTCTAAAGAATACTTGCCTGCAGGTTAAAGATAAAAAATGACCCTTGAAGCATTGTAATTATCTCCTTCTCTCAACATTTAAGATGTAAGGCTGAAAGTAATTACTTTGGTGAATATTTACATTTTGCTTTTTTCATCTTTTAGTGTCTTTGCCTCAAAAATGTTCAACACTGCTCTGTGATCCAGCAATTTATTTAAAGGATGGGGTATTTTATTTTATTTTTTTCTAGGTTTTTATTTCATTCTGTAGCTTCTCAGTGGTGTTCTTTATGTATTCAAATCCAAACATTCAAATTTTGGTCAAAGTATGTGTGTTTTAGCGTTCAATTCTTTCCCCACGTGACCTGACAAATGTTTCTGCATGTTGATGCTGCTATATGTACAGTATCCTTATCTCCAGTGTATTAATGTTACATATAGTAACGTAGATGACGGTCGGCAAGTTCCCAGGTTGGAGAAGCAGACGGACAGACGCTCTGCAGACGCTCTCTTCAAAGCCACCAGACTCCATTCACAAAAACAGTGATTTTACCTTGCAAAATGCGGGAATATGCATACAACCCTACTTTAAAAAAACCTGAACTAAACTTTATTTATTTACAAACTTAGCACAGCTAACTTTGACTCAGCTAGTACCCGCGTCCACATTGTTCATAACCTTATTGATTAGCTTCGATTAGCTTACTTTGGTAACCTACGTCACTGCTTTTTGGCTGAGTGGGCGATTCCATTTCAAAAAAAAGCAGAGCAGAACGCAGATGGACCGGCCCTTTAAGCATTATTTTATTTGGCAGATTTGTTTGAATCTGTGGTTTATGAGAACTCACAACCATCGCCTCATCCGCACGATGCTGATGGAAGGCTGATTGTTCCTGGACTTGAAGGGAGGTGTGAATGCTGCAAAGTGTAGACAGACGCTCCTTTTTAGATGGAGAGAAATGCTCTATAGATGATCACAAATTGCGAAAGAGCTCTTGGTAACTGCGAACATGAAGGCATAATTTCACATTGAGCGTAGGTTGATAGCATCGCCCATTAGCACAGTTTATGTATTGCATCCACTTAGCTCACCATTGATCGGGAATAAGAATAATATTCTCCTCTCCTTTTTTTTCTTATCAGGCTCTCTCGCTTCTCTTACTTCTACATCCATTCACAAATTCTAATGTGGAGTTTAAAGATGAATGAAGTCAAGTGTCTGTTAGTTTTGCAAGCAAACCTTCAGAGCTGACACAGAGGGCTGAACAGTGTGTGTGTGAGAGAATCAATCCTCTGAAGTCTCTCCACTAGTCTCTCGCTGAAGAAATCACACATGCCTGTGGATCCACACGCAGACACGCCGCGCTCACATATGCTGGGAACGACGCAGCTGAGAGGGAGTGTGGCATAGTGAAGGGATTTGGAGCAGGAGGTTGGCGATTGTTTGCCCTCCTCATCTTTGACCTTACCTGACCTCTGAGAAAGCGGAGGCTGTCGGATCAAAGGCGGCCGCAGCTTTAAAGGGCTCACTTCCTCCCAAATGAAACCAAATAGCTGTTCCGGCACGGGGAGTTGTGCTCTCATGCTTTTAACGGCCCATTGTTTGATACAAAAAAAGTAAAAAAGTAGGGCCTTCTGGTTTGAAATGGATGCAATCTGGAAGTATAGCACCTGCTCAGACATCGAAATGGTCCTGATGTTAGTGTTAATATAGTTAATGTTAAAGAATATCTACTTTCAGTTTATCATCTTACAGTCTAACATATCTTCATACAACAGTTTGTATGATGTCTTACAAAATGTTATTCCTCATTTTTCATGCGTTTTCCTACGAATGTCCAGCAACATGTGACGCATTGTTAATTTCCATTCATTACATGTATTCAGGCTTTTCAAAATAAACTTCAGTCTTCACAGGAAACTACTTGGTTAGGTTTAGGCAACAAAACTACTTAGTTAGGTTTAAGAAAAGAATGTGGTTTGGGTTGAAATAACTCCGGAAGTGGTGTAACTTAAGTGCAGAAATTATGTGCCAAAAACTAGTTAGTTAGGTTTAGGAAAAGATCCACTTGGTTAGGTTTAGGCAACAAAACTACTTAGTTAGGTTTAAGAAAATATTGTTGTTTGGGTTAAAATAACACCGGAAGTGACGTGACTTAAGTATGGAAGTTATGTGACAAAAACTACCTAGGTTTAGGCAACAAAACTACTTAGTTCGAAGTGGCGTAACTTAAGTACGGAACTTACGTGACAAATAATTCAACGTTGACTTCTGGTTTCACACAGGTTATGAACACTGGTCTCCTGGGTGATAGACCCACCCATCCACCCCGACCTCCTCCCTATGCAGCGTTTGTCTCTCTTTATACTGGTTCACCATTACCTGGATTACATGCAAATTGATTTTCGTGGGATATATTATGCGAATTACAGTGCATTACTTTTCGTAGGTAAAGTGACAAACGGCGTATTAGAACAGCCTGTTATAGAAATTCCCATCATCCAAATGAATGATTCAGAGGAAGCAGTAATTAAAAACTGAAGTTTTTGTTTTCTATTTATGAAGTGTTTGGACTGCATCCTTATTAATATTGTTGAAAGGAAGTTATTAATTTATTTATGTAGGCTGAATATTCAGTGCAGAGTCCGTTTTGCCAGGGAAATTGTTCTCTCTTTAGATATCTCAGCTCTGCATACCAGTGTTGCTCTCTGTTCTGATTTCTAATAAATCCCACTGGGTGAAGTGTGTTTGAGTTACAGAAGGCCCTGGACCTCTGCGGAGTTTTTAATGCATCATTTTCCTTTAAGAAAAGACTCAGGGCTGTCAGAGCGTCTCTGGGTGATTTGCAGAGAGCAGCTGAGAATGGCAATGAACACACTCGCTCGCTCTGTCTCTCACACACACACACACATATTCACTCATGTATGTGTGCATGCCTACACATACATGCATGGGTCTGCATCTATGAATTGTTTAGTCTCTACGATGTCAAACAGTTTGCATTTATCCTTATCAAACACCTTAAAGTGATTATCAACACAAGTGCTCACTGATAGATTTGTCAGCTAGTGTAATATTTCTAAAGATACTGATAACATTTATTAGTATTAATGAAGCAGATCGTGGTGTTACTGCGAACCAGATACAGATACTGATCAGAGATTAAACCGATTTAATTGACAGAAAATTTGATAGCTTTGTTGGATGTAATTCAATTCAAATTAGATTACACTCCTGCTAATAAGATAGAATTCATGCAGCGTGGACACACAGATCGTGTGCTGGAACACATATAACTCATGCATACACATAACCAGGGGGACGGATGTGAAGACTGTGTCGATAGAATATCAGTTATTATGTCTTCGGTATGTAACAAGTGAGCAATAGAAGTGTCCAGATATAAGAGAGTAATGGACAAGAACATTCTCCCAGGAAGGCAATTATTTTCCGTTATCGGGACATCTCAAATTGCATTATCATGGTTGGGGAAATGGCTTTCAGTGTGTGCTATCTGGACTTGTATCTATCCATAGTGTGCATGTTGAATTTTTCATATAAACTCTCAACTGCGGCGTGTTGAAATGAGGTTCAGGGCTGCATAGTTTCACATCTTGTGTTCACACGTGAAGTCTTGGAAGAAATCCCGACAGCAATGCTGGCAATTACAAGCTCGCGAGTGACATCATACTCTAAAAAAAGGGGGTGGGTAGGGGGTTTGGGTGAGGAGTGGGAGGTGTGGGTGGCGAAAAGGGGGGAGGGGAGTGTAAAACATGTAAGGAGAGAAAGAGAAGAGTGAGCGTGCAGCACTTTCTAACAGGCTATCACAGGCTAATTTCCCTTGAGCTTCTCTTAGAGGAACGACTCCAGTGTCTCCCCATGGGAGTGTTTACACTCACACCTTCACATACACACACACACACACTGAAGTGAGTCCTTTTTCTGTTTTTTTTTTCTTTCTGTTGCTTGAAAGCAAGGGCAAAGCTGCTCTCAAAAGGTGTGCATCAATGAAAAGAGGTGTGCTGGTGTGTGTGCGTTTATCGCAACGTCCCAGCTATAGCAGTAAAAGCTCCATCATCGTCATCACCATGACAACAGCCCGGTAACAACAGGGAGACAACACCCATCTCAACCCTCCCAACCCCCATCACTTGTGTGTGTGTGTGTGTGCAAGAGTGTGTGTGTGCATGCTTGATTACTTGCATATTTGATAGTGTGCATTTGAGCGAAATTCCAATGTGTGTGTGTGACAGAGAGAGCGTCCATTAGGGAGCATCCCAGCAGGTACTGTCTGCGTCTCTGAATGATGGACGCGGCCCTAATGGCTCTGCCTGTATGCCTCAGTGGGGAGTGGTCACACACATACACGCATATATACACACACACACGCGCGCGCGCTCCATTGCTGCCTCTGTATGAATGGAATTGATACCTCAGCGGCGCTCTCCCACTGTCTGCCTCCGCCAGCCAATTGTTCAGCTCGCTGCTCAACCTCCAGGAGGAGATGACATCATTGCCGGCCAATGGCATCACAGCTCTAGGGCGTGCTTCTTTCCAACGGTCTGCATGATCAGGGGTGACGAGGAAGGTTGTGTGCGTGTGTGCTGGTAATAGGGGGATAAAAGTGATTGATTTGCAGCCGTGGTCGACCTATGGGAGCAAACTGTTCCTCATTTCTGTCTCATCATATATCCATATTTATTTTCTCCCATCTTTCTCCCTCTGTAACTTTTTTCTTTCTTGTTTTCTTCCCATTTCGTCATCTGTTTACCTTTTAGTGCCTCTCTTTATTTCTGCCCTCTGCGGTCGCATCTTCAGCTGCATTGTCATCACCTCCTCCTGAGCACGTGGTGCATTTGTGTGTCAAGTTCCAAGGCCAGTCGATAGGACGTTGTTTGTACCGTGACTAGGCAAAATTTATGTGCCTGTGTGTACTGACACAGCACGGAGACGGAGGGTAGGATGACACCATGACCGAGCTACAGATAAACTTGTTCATGATAAACACTTCCCTGCTGTGACCTTCCATCTAAAAGTGCAACCCAGTCGCCAGAAAAACGGACGTTTCAGCAAACCACGGATATGTTGAATGGCGACATTTCCGAACCAAAAATATGTTTCATAAATACTTTTTATATCAGCCTTGTGTCACGCTTGAAGAAACGCAATACCACATGGTCAACGTGAAACCATTGGTTAGGCTTAGGCAACAATACTTGGTTATAGTTTGTGTTCAAATGATAACCTAACAACTTAACAATATAACATAACAACCACAAAAACACTATAGTTATGTTTAGGCAATAACTACATGGTCAAGCTTAAAACTATTATGTTTTTACAGTGAAAATGACACTGAATGTTGTGAACATGGGACACGAACGAACAGCTGATTGTAACGTGATGCACGGGACACAAACAGCGGTCTCCTGGATGAAAGCCATGAGTTTGTTGGACCCACCCACCCGGTGTGTCTCTTTTGGCTATTTAAACTACGTCACTTGACATTCAATGTATCCCTGGTTTACTGAAGCGTCCATTGCCAACAATTTTTCCTGGCGACTGGGCTGAAAAGTTGAATGTTTCCATCATGGCTTCCCAGACACGCACTACTTTGTTGGCTTCATATTTAACGGACATATATGAGGAAGCGAGCCCCGTTTTCAAGGCAGTGAATCCTGTTTCATCCAATTTGAGTCAAACCTAATCCCTTAATATATACAATTAAGTTGAATTTGTGTATGCTAATAAAAAAACATCAAAAGCTGAGGTTGTTTGTCTGAGAGTGACCGTGTTTGTATCTACGTTCTATTTCTTGGCTGCGTTTCAGCCAGCAAAGCTGATTAATCCTCTGCTGTCAGTCATTGATTAATTAATTGGATGCTGTGTCACCATATGCGTGTGTATCCATAGTAACGAGGCTGCAGCTTGTGCCACAGAGGTCTTTATTGAAGTTAGAAGCAGTGCATTATGTTTAGGTGTAATAAGTATAAAAGCAATAGATGTCCGTCATGTTTTTAATTTAAAGAGGACCTATTATGCTTATTTTCAGGTTCATACTTATATTTTGGGTTTCTACAAGAACATGTTTACATGCTTTAATGTTCAAAAAACACTTAATTTTTCTCATACTGGCTGTCTGAAACGCTCTGTTTGAGCTCCAGTTTGAGGCTGCTCTGATTGGTCAGCTGACACACTCTGTTGTGATTGGTCAACTGAAACAAACTCTTCGGACTCCGCTCCAGCTCTGCTCTAACTAGCTTTGTTTGATGGCGTGCCAAACTAGCTGCTAGGCAGGTATTATGCAAATTTGCTACTTGGTGACATCACCATGTTACAGAAGAAAAGGCGGGACTTCAATCAAGGCGTTTCAGGCAGTTCAGGAGCAGTGTTTTTGTGGGGAGAGTAACTCTCTTTGGCTTTGTAACTTTGCCAACCTTTTACATGCACAAAAAACTATGTAACACACTAAAGGAAAGGGAGAAAAGCACAAATGCATAATAGGTCCCCTTTAAAGTACAAGACGCAATTTATTTCGTTATCTTCATAACAATGATCCTCTGCACTGTCCGTCATTTGACCACAAAGAGAAGAGGGCATTTATAAATTGCTCTGTGTTCCAGCATTGCAGATTTCTATTTTCATTTTAGGGCTCTCTTCTCACCAACCCCCCCACCTCTCATTTAGCCTCTCTGCTGCCTGTCCTTCAAATACTGCTTCCTCCCTTCTTTTCCCCTTCCTGTTTAACTGCATTGGAGAAATGCATTATGGGTTTGTGGTTTTTCCCTTCACACCTGTCAATGTCAAGATAGATGGTGCTAGTATGGATGGTAATGGTACTGGCTTGCGGTTAAATGGCAAGGGAATGGATGTTTGTGTGCGTGCGTGCATCAGCTGGGTATATCTGATTGGTTGCAATATGTTTAAATTCTGCACCTAGACATCTATGTGTGTGTTTGTGTGTGTGTGTGTGTGTTAGTATTGATGAGTCCTTAGACCTTCCATCCATCAGTGTGCTGACCTTTTACCCCCAAAAGCCTGCAAATTAGCCATTAATGGTTCAGCCCAGAGAAGAGAGGATGACAGCAAGTGGCACAGCCCCTTAGGGGTAATTGTGTGTGAGTGAGTGGTCGTGTTGTGTCTTTCTGAAGAAAGATTGGGATCAAGCTGGGCAAAGGTGTTTGTCACAGTGAGTGGTCGCTGATTTAAAGTACCATCATTAGCATATTTGTCAGGATGAGGTCTCTTTTAAAATAATGTTTTTTTTTCCCAGTTTGCTGACATTCATGATTCTCCACCAATCACAAGCTCTCCTCTGAGCTGCCAAAATGAAAGGTTAGATTTGTATTTAACAGCCGAGTGAATAAACTGCCCAGAACATCTTTCAGCCGTCCCAGCTGCTCCTGGTCGTCATAGACACCTAACAGATCCTGTTTCAATTAAAGACAAAGAGAGGATGTTCTTTACTGTGAGTGAAATGCATACACTGTATATAATTCAATTCAGTTTATTTTTATATAGCGTTAAATCATAACAAAAGTTATCTTGAGACGCTTTTCATATAGAGCAGGGCTAGACCAAACTCTATAACATATAAGAAGTGGACGTAGTCACCGTGACGTCACCCATTGGTTTGTTGACTGCCGTTTTGAGGCCTCGAGTTCGGCATTTTGGCCGTCGCCATCTTGGTTTTTTGCAACCAGAAGCAACACGAGAGGGTGGAGCTAAGTACGACCGAACACTGAATAAGACATTTCTAGGCAACCTTAACGTTATAATTACCTTTCATGAACTGAAAACACACAGACACAAAACGCCGTGGTAGTGACCTGTCAATCACAAGGTAGCCCTGCCCTAAAGCATCCCCTGCTTTATGGTCTGTTTGACTCTAAATGGGACCATAATTTACTAAATGAACATCATGCTGTATTGAAGAAGACTTGAAACTAGCGATTGAGATCATAACCTTATGTTTACAATGTTTACTGAGGTAATAAATCAAGTAAGAAGTAGACTCATTTTCTCATAGACTTCTATACAATCTGACTTCTTTTTGCAACCAGAGGAGTCGCCCCCTGCTGGCTGTTAGAAAGACCGATCATACAGTTTGTGCTCTCATCAAAGACAAATATAAGGTTGTTAAAATGACTAAGCAAATTATACAAGCAAGTGCGAGCCAAAGTAACATATTCCCTGTCTAAATTTGGAACATTTTGCCTGATTTATAGCAGCTTTCCTTCTATTTAACGCTTCTGAGTTGAATGTGCTCATTGTTATGCATACATGTGCCCTGAGTAGATTGGGTTGTCAAAGTAACAAAATTAGGAATTCAAATGAAACTAGTGTAGAAGTGTGTATAACAGTTTTTTTTAAGAAAAAAATGATATAAATTAAAGAACTGGTCGCTTAAATGCCTGAAATGCTTAATTTTTTATACATTTCTTTCTCTCTCCTCTCTGCCTCCGATAGTGCATTGCTTCTCTCTCTCTCCATCTCTCTGTCTCTGTTTCGCCGATGGAACAAGGTGATGCTCCTGCTGTTGTTTTATATCAACACACATTCACGGACACAAACAACTACACACCCACGCCGACAGACCGGCTGAGTGGATCGGTGAGGGAGAGTGCACAGAGAGGGGAATGATATGATGTGTGGTTGAGAGATGGCAGGTTAGAACAGGAGGGAGGGAGGGAGGGAGGGAGAGATGAACTGACAGTAGACGGCGATGATTAACTTAGAAGAGAAGAAATAAAGGAGAATTTTCAAGTGGGGGAATAAAGGAATGGAGGAGCAGAATGACAAAAGGTAATGGAGTGAGTTGGCAGGATAATAAAGTACATATTAAGAAAGAGAAGAAAGAAATGAGACGGACAGGTCAGCCGTGATGCTGGAAAGAAAGACGAAGAAGAAGAAGAAAAGGGGAAATGAGATAACTGACCTCCACTCCACTTATATCCATCTTCCCTAGAAAAGTCTGGGGAAGATAAGAGGACGCAATATTCAAATAGAGAGCATGAGAAGTGCAGAAATAAGTCTGTCGGTGTTTGCCTAAAGCGTGGTAGGTGGAGATATCTGATGGAAAGTGGTGGAGAATAAAACAGCGAAGTAAAGGAAAGCCATATGATGAGTCAGACGTGTGTGTGTGTGTGTGTGTGTGTGTGTGTGTGTGTGTGTGTGTGTGTGTGTGTGTGTGTGTGTGTGTGTGTGTGTGTGTG
>CAKAOI010015394.1:17449-57994 GCA_916701655.1 Sebastiscus albofasciatus
GTGCGTGCGTGCGTGCGTGCGTGCGTGCGTGCGTGCGTGCGTGCGTGCGTGCGTGCGTGCGTGCGTGCGTGCGTGCGTGCGTGCGTGTACATTCGAGCGGTCTATAAATTGCACCGCAGCGAGGGAGAAGTTGAAGTATGAGAGGTGAAGGAAGGCAGGCCGAAATGCAGTGATTGAACAGCGAAGCTTCAATTCTCTTTGATTACTCTGAGCGTTAGCCCAGGAAAGATGGACGGGGTCGATTCAGCGGTGCCAGTCAGGGCTAATAAACATCTTGAAAGAGAACTGTTTTGAAAAAGTTTCTACGTGATAAAAACAGTCTCTGGGGTTTATTCTTTATCATTACTAAAAATGTAAACTTGTATTGCAGAGTGCACACATAATGTCCTGAAGAAAATATGACAAATAGATAAATAAATAGCCTATTTTAAAGGTACAGCATGGAGTTTTTGACCATTAGTAGTGCTATAACCCACAGGGTTCCTGTTTTGTTAAACCCTGTTTCAACTGCAGGAACTTTCCCCGCGGAACTAGGAACCTTTTGAGGAACTCATTGCATTTCGACCGCAGGAACCAGGATCTAAATTAAGCTCTGGGGCTTTTTTACCTCCCAAAAAAGGCACCTGGTCGGGGAGTAGTACTTTCTGAAAGCACAAGAACTTTCGCGGTGGGATTTTCAGGGAGGAATATTACTGATTGGTCAAACACACACACACACACAGCGCTGCTGCTTCAACTGGACTACTTCATTCATAAAACAAGGAAGTACTCTAGTATCGATTTAGGACGAGGGGAGAGCTTTTCTCTTTGTTTGATGACATTAAAAGTAAAGTTGGGCTTTGCTGCCGGCTTCCAGACTCATTTTAAAAAAGAGAGAGAGAAAAAGACAGAGTGATCAACGAGCGGAGGAAGAGACAGACAGCGCGTTGGTGCCGTGAATGAGAGAAACATTTTTTTTTATTTTCTGATTGTTTCACGGCAGTTTTGTTCTAAAGTACAAAAAAAATAACCATTAAACACTCAACAGATGACTTTTCTGTGGAGACAGACGTTTCATTTTCCTCTTCTGCATTTCAGTCATAAATAAATATATGTAGCAATAAATATCGCCGCAGTGAGACAAAACCTTTATTTTGTTCTAATGTATTTTTTCGATGAAACAGACGGGCACATTGAGTGTGTTTACTGCTGCGACCACCAGCAGGCCTCATCCCACGTCATGTTGCTTTTTCATGCGTCAGCGGACTAATTTGCCTAATCTTTGCAGGTCTTTAGACGGCTATGGAAACAACAATGGGCTGAATGAACCTTTTAGTTCCTTGAAAAGTAGTCCCAGGACTAAAATTACCAGGAACTTCTTGGTGGGAACACGGCTTTTAGGGACAATCATGCACACAGGCGATGCAATAAACAGTCCTGCCTTATAGTTATGCCGCTCAGTCAGGTTTTATCTTGCTTTTATGTGCGTCTTGGATATGTGTTATTGTGTAAAATTCTACTTGCATGCAATGTTGTTGATCAGTTCATGACATTTTCATTGTAAGTTCCTTATGTCAGACATCAACACAGAGAGCAAAAATACACAACATAATGCCACAGCGATGGTGAATTAGCTATTATATCATAGATTACACATTCATTGCTAAACCCTTTGTTATTCTTTGTGTAAGTTCCTGTGGTGAGTGATGCTACAGTGGAAACATGACTACTAACTATACTTCTACGTCTCAAATCCTTTCAGCCATGTTGGCAGGAACCCAGGTCACCACACATGCTGTAATGTGTGTAAATTTAAAGCATGAGTCACTGTATGAAAAATAGCAAAAAGCTGTGTGATTGAGTGGGCTGCTGAGGTATTTGTTTCCTCCAGTGTGGCTCCATGGCTTTGTTTTCAGCTATTGTTGTGGTTTTACTATCGGATTCTAATTAATTTGGACTGAGATCAGATTTTGGCAGTAAATTCTTGGCAGTAAAAAGTTGATCTAAAGGGTTTTGTGGCATTTTATCTTCATTCACTGTTTTGTCCATCTTCAATATCTCTAAATGAAAGCTGAATGCTGATTTGTCAAGTCTCCTGGTCTTCAGTCGGGGGGTGAACTGCTTGATCGGTCAATAGCAAAAATTGATGACTGAAATATAGAACAGAACCATAGGAAAAAGATCTCACACACACACACACACACACACACACGATCATACACACAATAGGATCCCATGATAACTGCTCCCAACCAGCCATGTTTTCCTCTTCAGTACACCTCGCTGCACATGACAGAGCAAAGCACACATGGGGCACATTAACCCTCTCTCTTCACACACACACACACACACACACATCCATACATATCTCCTCAGGGAAACACCAGCTGGGGCATGCAGAGTATGGTAGTTACCATGGCAACAGCATCTGTAGGTGTGGCATTGCTGAGTCGACAGTAAGGGAGTGGGGTGCGAGTGCTTGTGTGTGTGTGTGGGTGTGTGTCTTATTTTATGTTTGGCATCTGGTGTTTATTCTGGATAATGATTTTGTTTAATGGACATCTCTCCATCCCCTCATTACTGCAACAGTGTTTCCATATTACAGACAGACAGATAACAGACATCTGCAGTCAAGCAGTGTTACCATACTTCCCTTATCTCTCTCTCTCTGCCACATGCACATTTTTATGCTGTAGTTGTGCAAATTGTAAGCAAATAAAAAGTGTTTCTAAAAGATGTCGGCACAATATGTGAATATTTATTAGTGAAATCAACAAAACAGAGCCTGTAACACGTCTGTAAACCTACAGTAGCATCATGATAATGCATCGCTGCTCCATGTTTAGCATATATATATAAAGTCATTTTTGATTCCAAATTCCAACGAAATTTCAAATAGGTTACTTGCTAATCACCTAATTACCATAAAAATTTGCAGACCTGTAAAATGAAGCGCCTTTAATCTAACCACCTCAGTCACGACCCGAGCCCTCAGCCATATGCACTCTGCCCTCTAGTCATCTGATGAGCCTACGCAAATACAACTGTGTTAAATTGTGCATCCAATTACACCAACGCAACGTGTGTGGCTACATTGCTGTGTCATTAGCAGAAGTATTGAACTAATTTGAATTGAATTACGTTCAAGCAAGCTATCTAATTTCATCCAGAGAAACGTCTAATTGAATCAGTGTAATCTCTCTAATCAGTATCTGTGTGGTGCTCTGGGTGACATCAGCGCTCCGATCTGTTTCTTTTAATAACTCGACATGTTATCAGTAGACCATCTCTATTTTTACCTGTGTGTACACAGTCTTACAGTTTGTGTGTGTGCATTTCTGGGAAAAAGGGAGTTTGTGCCTGTGCGGACGCTTCAGGGAAATGGATGTTTACTCCCCTCCCTCTCTTTGTGTGTGTGAAAGAAACGGTGTGTGTAGCCTATAGGCCTGTTTAGCAGAGGAGGCACGGGTCAGGAGGCGAGGGAGAAACGTGCAGTTAGGAGTCACACTTAACAGTCAAACATCATTAAAATCTTCTTCTGTTTGTGTGTGTGTTATCCGCATGTCATGTGTATTTATATCTGTGAGCGTATGTGTTAGCGTTTCTCCGTCTGTTCGCGTTTGTTGGGATAAACAAAGTTTTTTTTTTGCATTTGCTGTGATATCTAGGTTACTTTTTTCTGTTTTCTCTCTCATTGGCGCCGGCAGCGCTGTCATGTGCAAACACTCCATATACAACAGTTTTTTTTTTGATAAATGAGCCAGAATTCAATTCACAGGAGTGACAGTATTGTGGATACATAATAATAATAATAATAATAATAATGCACCAAACCACACATGCACATTCAGGGAGAGGACATTCAGCCCCTTTAGGCAGCTGGTTGTCGGCATATATCTATTGCACGATGACAAGCACACACACACACACACACTTGTGTTTCACTCTCAGTAATGGTCCTCTCATCAAAGTGCTGATAGATGTTGCTCACCAGGTTGATTAGAGAGAGAAATAGAGAGAGAGAGGAAACGCTCCAGTAGGTCTTTGAGCCATAACAAAAAGCAGGAAACGAAGTGAATCACAGTGGAAGAGACATTAAAATATGAATGGCGGAGTCAGAGAGGGACACACAGAGAGAAAAGATGGGTTTGGTCCATAGAGAGGAAGGCACATACTTGCATTAGAGTATTAATTAAAGGACATTTTTTAACAACTTGTGTTTTATTTTTCATAGTTGTGGCCTTCATTCATATCGGTTTTGACAAGATTTTACTTCCCCAGCATTAATAATGATGTCTGGGGACGCAGCTTTATAACTGTGTTCAATAGATAAAGCATAACAAATGGTCCGATATGTTTTATATATGTTTTATACTCACAAGTCCACAGTTCAACTATATGACTTCAGCCGGAGAAGGAACTTTAAGGGTTGTAGGGTTGAAGTGTCTTATACTTGCATTCTTTCTAACAGCCAGCAGGGGGCGACTCCTCTGGTTGCAAAAAAGAAGTCTGATTGTATAGAAGTCTATGAGAAAATGAGCCTACTTCTCACTTGATTTATTACCTCAGTAAACATTGTAAACATGAGTTCATGGTCTCAATCTCTAGTTTCAAGTCTTCTTCAATACAGCATGCTGTTCATTTAGTAAATTATTGTCCCATTTAGAGTCAAACAGACCATAAAGCAGGGGATGCTTTAGGGCGTGGCTACCTTGTGATTGACAGGTCGTTGTCTGTGTTTTAGTCTTAGAACTTTAATCCTTTCAATGAGTTTCAGTTCATGAAAGTTCATTATAACCTGTTTGGTCGCCTAAAAATGTCATTCGGTTGTACTTAGCTCCACCCTCTTGTGTCACTTCTGGTTGCAAATAACCAACGGCCAGAAACCAAGATGGCGACGGCCTAAATGCCGATCTCGACGCTTCGAAACCGTAGTCTACAAACCAACGATTGACGTCACAGTGACTACGTCCACTTCTTATATATAGTCAGTCTATGGTTGTTGCCCAAACTGATGCTGAGAGGTATAGCAGAAGCTATGGCTTATGCAGTGCTGCGGTGCAAAGGATGATTCTAACAGACATTTTGGGTGCATCCTTCTGCTTTTATTTTTGCTTCCCGACAAGGGCGTTAGGATGTCCCCCCTCACTTGTCAGACCGTCTTCTTACTGTCCAGCCGCCATAATTCACATGAGAGGAGAGTTGATAAAAACGTCGATATGCTCATCAAGGTCACTTTCAATTGTCAGATCAATTAAGCTTTGTGAGCAGACGAGACTTAATGAGGACTTCCTTCTCCCCCGGGTCGTGTCTCTCAGGCTACATATGGCACGTTTCCCCCCCAAGCAGTCAAGTTCAGTTCACTTCACTTCATTAGACTGATTACTTTTCCATTAGCAAAAGTTGTGGATGTTACCAATAAGAACCACTCCATTTTTTTGGTGCCACCTTTGGTCGAGGATCCAAGCGAGCTGAGCTGATACTAGAAGGTGGAGTTAAAACACTGCAGAACAACTGATCGGTCAGAGAGAATCGTCCATAAACAACAATAATGCAGGAACAAAATGTATAGATTTCAAATGTTGCCTTTGTCACTGTTGCTTACAGTTGAGTGAATAGAGAGAATGGGCTTGAGAGAAGGGTGGAAAAGTGAAAAAAGAGAGAGAAAGGAAGTAACAATGTACAGCTGAAGGAGAGAGTATATAGTTTTGAGAATAGAGAGGATCCCCGTGGTGCACAGTGGCACTGTGCTTCCTGCCGTCTCAGTGGGAGCGTAGCTGTATGTCATATCCTGTCCACCAGCTGTCACTCAATCCAGGAGGTCTCGTCTCTGACACCATACTGACTGACAGCTCACACTCCTCTATATATACAGTATGTGTGCGTGTGTGTGTATCTATATATTTCTGTAGGGTGTATATCGGCATCCAGCTGCCTCTAGGGGTGAATGCCCGCTGTGTGTGTTTGTGTGTGTGTACATGCGCTTTTGTAGGAGACACTCATTCCTAACGACAGTAGAAGGTCACTGTTATCAGTCTCATATTCTCTTCCTGTCTCTACACCAGTCGTCACTCTCTCTCTCTCGCTTTGTCTGAAGCTGCTTCTCTGATACTGTCTGATCACATGAGACATCAGCACTCTTATTTCTGTCTCTATGTGTGTGTTTGTCTCAGGATCTGTGACTGCACTGTTCTTACTTACAGAAAAAAAAGCTTTGATTCTCATCCCAACACTGGTGTAGGCCCAACAGGTTCTGGATCTAATTCCTTCTTCCATTTCCTCGTGTATATATGAATCATTTAGGTTTCTTTGCATTCATTTTGTTCTTGATCTTTCTTTCGAATGAGATCATGTGAAAGTCTGAATCTGCGTCACTGCAGTGTTGCCAGATCTCACAAGAGAAACAAACAACTATAGGTCTATAGAAACAAGCCCAAAACAAGTAATCCTACCTACCTGTCACATTATGAGAGAGAGAGAGAGAGGCGGCCACTTGATCACTTCATATATATGTATGAATTTATTATACCCCCGCGACAACGCAGTTGTAATATATAGCGCTCCGTCCATCCTTCCATCTGTCCTTCTGTCCGTCCTTCCGTCCGTCCTTCCGTCTGTCCTTCCGTTCTTCCGTCCTTCCGTCCGTTCGCGTGTCACACTTTTGTTTCCGTAGCAGAACTCGGAAACTATTTAACTTAGGAACTTCAAATTTGGTATGACTGGTTGAAAGAAGCCTAGTTACTAATAGTGCTGTTCACCTTATAAGAGAAGGGTCATTTCAGAAAGTGTTTGAAACTTTCAATAATACTTTAAACCATCATCCGGAGCAAGTACAGGTGCCAGGAAACAACATGTAATAAATACCATACCGTGTCAGCTGATTACTTCGCTACATCAATTAGGCTGATATGAGGGAGAGACTCTCGACCACTAGCGAGCTTTTTGTTTTAAATGTTGCAAGTGACACATTTCAATAGGAGTTAATTATTGAAAAGAATGTTTGTTGCTGTCTTTTGAGCTGAGTCGTCTTCATTATCTGATATTTGTCCAGCTAGACTGAGCACAGTTGGCAGCTGTGGCTCAGAGGTAGAGCAGGTTGCACACCAATCAGAAGGTCGGCGGTTCGATCCCCCCGGCTCCTCCACTCTCCACATGTAGAAGTGTTCTTGAGCAAGATACTTAACCTCCCCCAATAGCTCCTGAAGACTGTGCCATGGACTGTAAAGTGCTTTGAGTAGTTGGAAGACTAGAAAGGCGCGATATAAATGCAAGTCCATTTACCATTCACCATGAAGAATCTGAGGGTCAATTTTGAAGGTAACAGGATCTGTAATGACAGGAGAGTTAGTAATCAGGCAGGTGAAACACAGGATCAAAGCGTGAAATATAGTAACTACTGTATCTATGTTCACACGTGATAGTAGTGTGCATAGATGCTGTCTTTTCCATTATGATGATGAAGTCAAAAGTCTGTAAACTTTGTCCGCTAAAATAGAAAAGTACCATGTAAGTGCAGTCCGTTTACCATAAGAGTTGCTGTTGTTACTCCAACAATAATCCCAGGGTATTAAGTCAGAGACATTGCCAAACATTGTTGATAGGGTTCAGGCTTGTAAAACTGCAGGTTGACTTCAGGCTGAACCCACCGTTGAGCTTTCCTTTATTACATCATTGCAAAAGCAGTTTCATTAGCTTCGATTCGATGCCTTCTCACCTCGCTGAGAAAAAAAAAATACAGGGTAAATATAAAACGTGTCTAATGTTACCAGCAGCACTCCCTCTAATGCGCATATCATTTTACATGTGTGTTAAAGAGCATTATACCCGTGTGAACCAGCGTGGATGTAACAGTGGAAATCAGGCTGGAGGGCACAGAGGGATTATAACGGTCTGGAGCAGGGGTGATACTGGCCATGTATACGTACACATGAACTCCTATCATGTGTGTGTGTGTGTGTGTGTGTAATGGGAGATAGGGAGGATTCAAGGATCTTTAAGCAATAATCCTGTCTATTTCCCCAAAAAGAGGGGGCACATGGAGCTGAAGGAGGAGAAAGAGAAAGCAGATCAAGGGATAGAAAGGTTCTTCAAGAATTGGACCCCTGACCCTGATGTGTGTGTGTGTGCACCCAAACCCAGCCCCCTTCCTCCCCCTCAACCATCACCACCACTCGGGGGCGTTACCATGACAACGGGGTTAGAGGCTAGCCCACGAGCTGCAAAAGAAAGATGCATTCTGACGTGAGCTCAGATCTAAGTGCTGCAGTCTGTTTAGAACGCATTCCTCTCTTTTGTTGACGCTCTCTCTCTCTCTTTTTTTTCACTTTGCATCCATGCTGCTAAATACCAGAGATTTTTTTTCTTCTTCTTCTTCTTCTTCTTGTCAGCAATTATCTTCCATTTCATTCCGCATTCATGCCTCCGCTCTCGGGAGTTGTTTGTTTTTTAGTGGCATCCCTCTAAGTTGCTCAAGGTACTTGGCTTTGTGCTCCTTCTGCAAGAATTAGCAAACAAACTGGTTCAGCCGCAAACAACAACATGCTGGTTTGTGCCAGAGTGAACACTCCGCCCCACTGTGTTGTGCATCGTAAATACCTGTGGCTGTATATTTTTGACTTAACATCAAGCTGAACCACATGCGGCGATGATTTACTGTATTTTAGAAGTGCAAAGAAAGAATACAGCAAGCATGCAAACCGGACAAAGTAATAAACATATGAAATTCAGCGTGGAACAGACAACAGAACAAAACCAAGAGCCGCAGTAACACACACACACACACACACACACACACAACATGCTAAAAAAAGGCGTGTGCGTGCATAATATATGTATAAATATGTGCATAAATTTAGAATTTCTCCCCATTATCATCCCTTTCATTTATTCTCCTTTTAGGTGGTTCGTTTTTTGCTCTTACTGATCTTGAGTGATAGCGGCGTCGATTCTCACCCGGGGAGGGTGTGGTGAGAGGCTCAAGTGCATGTTGGTATAAATTAGGTGATGGATCATACTGTGTAGTTATCTATAAAACTCATATTCGCACATGCACACACACGCCCCTAACCCCTCACTCACCTCCATCCATTCAAACTGCACAGTACAGCCACCGTTATAATATCTTTACATCATAACAGTGCTCTTCTCTCTGGTAACCTGGTGTTACTTTCTCTGCAGCTCACACCAAAAATAGAGCCCCATGAATTAATAGTGCCACCCATGTAGAACACACGCTTTACATAGATGAATGCACACACATCCTGCATGTACACACACACACACCAATCACTTTTCCTCTCTTCTTCACCCCCCCTGGGGAAACAAAGTCCTGCATCAGCTGCTAAATTGCCTAAACTCTCTCATCTGCTAATGGGCTGTACCTGTCTTCCTGCGGATCTGGCTCTCTGTCTACATTAATGAGTTTCTGTCTGTCTTTCTGTCTGCCTCAGTGCCTTCCTGAATGTCTGATGATGTCTTGTCTTTATGTATGCCGGTTGTTTTGTCTGTCCGTCTCTGTCCCGTCTGCATCTCGGTTTCTATAAGTGTGTCGGTCTCTGTGTTTTTTGATCCGACGTTCTTTGCTGCTCTGTGTGTGGCTCATGTTGTGTTCACGGATCCTCTCTCGTGCTCTCGATATACACATCTTTCAAATGAAATATAATCATGTGCACGTGTGCTGCTGCTAAACCCACAGGAAATACACAACAACGTAAATAAGGGAGCCTATCTGATGTACTGTTTATGGGAAATAGGTAACGCTTCATTTTACAGGTCCGCAAATTTCATGGTAATTAGATGATAATTAGCAAGTAACATATTTAAAATTTCTGTGGGATTACTGCCAAATTACCCGATATTTACCTCAAAATTCATCAAAAATTACTTTATTATAAACATTATTTAATCTATTAATCTATTTATTAGCAGACATGAAAATAAAGCATATCAATAAACTTTGTATTCTTTTACTGGAAATGTATTAAATAAATTACCAGCTATTGGGAAATAGCGGAATATAATTATTAAATGCTTATAATAAAGTAATTTTCAATGAATTTTGAGGTAAATATTGGGGTAATTTGGCAGTAATCCCCCAATTTTTCTACTACTGTACGATGAAAGACTCTTCGTTGCACACCAACAGGCAAACAAACACAATGATATGTTGCTATAGGCAAACAAAGGACGAAGCGGGTAAACAGGTGGGGATATAAGAGTTGCATACACCTGATCATTGTAATTAGAATAGTACTATCATTGTGGATGTCTCCCATTGTACTTACTCCCTTTGTGTCTTTCCCTTTTTCTCACCAGTCAACACATTTCTCCAGAATACAATTTCAGTCTTTATCCTCCCCTTTTTTGTGCTCCGTGAGAGTGTGTCTGCTATTACAGCATAAAGGAAAACAGGAATTTCTCTGCAATATTAACGTAGATTGATGGCTGTGTGTGTGAGTGTGTTGGAAGCATACTTTCAATTCCCCTCATATGTTGGAATACAATGTTTCCTGCATCCTTGTCAAATCATTTTTTCTCCACCGCTCCTTTATTGTCAATCCATTTTTCCTCCCTCTTTCAACGTGTCCCCCCTGATGTCAGCCCATTCCATGAACCGTATCATAAATAGAGCCCCACTGACATTTCAATTTGCCCCATAACCCTTCATATATATACACACACACATACACACTTATACACCAAGTTCATTGTAGAGCATCAGTTCAGCGGCAAGCCTCTCCTCCTGGGTTTCCAGGGAGACGAGGAAAAGCAATAACTTCACACTTGACCCCTCTGCTCTTTTATTGGCCTCTTCACACATACACACACGTGCGCTCGCACACCTCAAATCTAATCTGGGAGAGTGAGCCCCCCCATGGCGATCTTCCTCCATTTTCCCCCGAGGGTTGGAGAAGAGAGGGCTGAAGAGAAGGGGAGAGGAGGAAGTTAATAATTTCATCTTGCAGTGACCTGGAGACGATAAGATCGATTGTTTGGCTCTTGTAGTCTCCTCGTGTCACACACACTCACGCGGGAAGGCGGGAACACACTCTGCACACACACACACACACACGGATCATCACAGTTTCCCATCCTCGCTCACACTCTCTCGCAATGTCTTCGCCCCTCTCTTTGTGTGTCGCACGCATTCAGCAAAGTCTAAAAACTTAATGAAACTTTGTGATTGTGAGGGATGATGAAAGGAGAGAGGAAGATGAACGGCGAACAAGAGGGAAAAGAGTGTGAGCCGGAGAGAAAGTAGAGGAGAAAAATATTGAGTCTGAGGGAGAGATTGAAGGAAAATATTAGGAGGAACGACAGGCCGGCCTTAGCGACGAGGCTGTTTACTGTTTATTTTGGTCTCCAGTCTCATTTCTCCTCGTATATTGGCAGAGTCGAGATGATTTCCTTTCGCTGTTTATTCCTGTGTGGACGCCTTGTGTTTTTTGAGGTTGTTTGTGTTCGTGCGTCCCCTGTTTGCCTCGTCTAAGATCATCAATCTGAACTCAATCTTTCCACAATCATCGGTTGTTATGGCGTAGTCACGTAACATCGAGGTCCCGCTGTGGGATTTCCTATTTTCCTCCCAGTACCTACTCAAATAGTAGATCAGATACTTGAACACATACAGTTTTCAATCATTTACTGTGCTCATAGTTTCATCTCGGTTTGATTGTGGATTCAACCAATTCTGTTGTCAATATCATTTAAGAAGCTCGTATGCTTGTTATCGTTATCTCAGACACGCATGGCTTGAAGATTGTGTTTATTACACGGCTTTGTGGAAAACGCGGTTCTGATTGGTCAATCACGGTGTTCTACGGTCTGTTATTTCTTTATAGCAGACCGTTGCTATGAATAACAGATCGTTGCTATGGGCGCAGTTCTGATGTCAGACTATGGCGGACCGTTTTTGTGTCAAATTATGGATTTCTTAAGTAAGTAGCCGTATAATATGCGGGATAATGTACAGCGAACGGGTCATTGTTATGAAATAAACCCCTTCCAGGCAATGCAAGACCCCTCTGCTTCATATCGGGGTGCCGTATCGCCCTGTTGGGGTTTATTTCACAACAATGACCGGCTTGCTGTACATTATCCCTTACTTAAAATAACCATTAAATTATGTGGAATTTATTTCCCATGTTTTACAACCCAGATTTCGCCCAAGCGCCGTTCTTTGTGCAAACAGAAATATGAAGCTTTGAAATCTGAAATCTGATCCGTTTATTTGTGTTTACCAATGTGTGTGTGTGTGTGTGTGAGAGAAAGAGTGTGTGTGTATTCGGCATTATTATAAGCCATCCTGAGTGACCACACTCGAAAAGCTAAAGCTAGGTCTCCACTGTGCATGGGAACAATAAGAGCGTACTCATGATGATTTCTGCCTCTCAGTAATCAGGTCAGGGTCGATTGGATTGTTTTGTGCGCGTGCGTGTGTGCGTGAGTGTGCCTGAGTGTGTGCTTGTGTAGAAAGCAGCACACACTGTTGCTTCCCTGCAGTGTTGCCTTCTGTAACGCAGGTGTGTGTGTGTGTGTGTTTTTGTGCATATCTGTGTGTATCTGTGTAAAGGACACTCTAGCTGTAGCCAGGAACCATACAACCGTGTTTCAATATTATATATGATTTGTTTTTTGTATTGTAAATTCGACATTATGTAGTTATTTATGTACTCAAGCTCCTCTTGGAAATGAATACAACGTAATATAAGACTGATCTGTTGTCCATTTTAAATGTGAATACACTGTAAGGGCAAACATGTCGTGCGAGGAGTCCCTTGTGTCGACTCATCACTCCCACTGATGTCTTGTTGTCCTCTCGTCTTTGTTCCGCGCAGTTCTCCAAGGAGAAGTACCTGCTCGAGTCTCCTCCTGAGAAACTTCGTAAGGAGCTGGAGGAGGAGCTGAAGCTGAGCGCCGCTGACATCCGGAGCCATGGCTGGTACCATGGACACATACCCAGAGAGGTAAACAAAACACACACTGTGAAGTACAAGTGGAATCTGTACACATCGAGTTAAATCATGACGCTGGATGGATGTTTTGAGAACAGATGGGTACACGGATATTATACATGCAAGGCAATAAACCATTGAGATATCGCACTTCCTGTGCACAGTTTGTCCCGGCACATACACGGGTACGCACAAACGTATATAGTACACGCACATAAGCCGCGTTTCATCATCTGCTGAGTGTTTTAATGGTTATTTATTTGTGCTTTAGAACCTAAACGTCTTGAAACAATCAGAAAATACATATTTTTTCTCTCATTCACAGCACCTGTCAGCTGTCTATTTTTCCTACTGCTTGGCCTCTCAACTCGCTCACACAATCTCTCTGTCTTTTTCTGTCTTTTTTTAAAATGAGTCGGGAAGCTGACAGCAGAGCCTAACTTTTGATGTGATCAAACAAAGAGAAATGCTCTCCTCTCGTCCTAAAATGGTCCTAAATCGATACCAGGGTACTTCCTTGTTTTATGAATGAATTAAATGAATGAAACTCCACCCTGAAAGTTCCTGTACTTTCAGAAAGTACTACCCCCCGCCTTTTTCGGGGGTAAAATGTCCCCGGAACTTAATTTAGACCCTGATCCCTGCGGTCGAAATGCAATGAGTTCTTCAAAACGTTCTTATAGTTCTGGGGGAAAGTTCCTGCGGTCGAAAATGTGCTATACACACAAGCCTATGCAGGCAGCACCATTAGAGCTGAAATGATTAGTCAATTCATTGTTTTAGTTAATTAGTCAATCAATGCAAAATTAATCAGCAATTATTTTGATGATTGATCATTCGTTTCTGTAATTTTTCAAGCAAAAACTCGTTAATAATTCTCGGTTTTCAAACGTGAATATTTGCTGCTTTTCTTTGTTTGTGAATGAACATAATCGTTAGTTGCAGCATTGTAGGCGTATTTTTGCATTGTGTTTTGGTTAAATCAAATAAAGTGTAATGTGTTTCCACTACACACACTGAACTTTCATTCTTAGAAATAACCAAAACATTAAAGGGGACAAAAACTCCCTTTTTCAGTGCTTGTGTACATACTGTACATTTTGGGTATCTGGAGTACCTACCAACCCACAAACTGTGAAATAACACAACCCAGTCAGTTTTTCAGAAAACACGTGATTCAACAAGCCTATGTCACATTCATATGACTCATTAGAATATATCGGCCACATCTTGAGAGCTACCTTTGCAAAGGTGCAGCATATTTTTCTCCCAAGTCAATCAGAGCAGACTGGGATTTTTCAGGAGGGGGTCTTAAAGAGACAGGCGCTAAAACGGAGCGTTTCAGACAGAGGGTGGATACAATTATATTCAGACAGACAGTAAATAATGTGTTTTTTGAACATTAAAGCACGTAAACATGTTCTAGTAGAAACACAAAATACAAGTACGAACCTGGAAATGAATGTGATTATGTCCCCCACTACTCAGCGGTCAGTTTTCAAACCTCCAGTTGTCAAGAAACCTGTTAAAATACAAATAAAAAGCTTCAAGTTAAACTTCATGTCACAGTCTGTTAATCCTTATGGCAGTGAAATAAATAATGAATAATGTTTATTTTTTATTTCCCCACATGTCATGATACATTTCAAAAAGCCTGAATTAAATGAGATAAAGTACAGAACACAATAGTATTTTCTGAGTGGGGTGATGTGGTTAATGTCAAACCAATAGTATTAGTCGAGCGATTACTTGGCCAAAGTCTCTGGCTCTGAAAGCGCAGTTTAAACGCTTTACACACAGAATGACACTGATTACTGAATCCCATCATCTGTCACAGCTCAGTAGAAATTGCTTTAGCGCTCAGAAGGAGGGGAAGCTCTGCCAAACAGACAGCTGTGTGTGTTGCTGATGTACGCGATTGAGTTCCGCAGCTGGTGACTGAGACACACACACACACAAACACACACCCACACTGCATGAACATGTGGAGGGTATTCGTTCATAGACGCAGCCTCCGTCTCTTGATCAACCTCTGTTCTCTCTCTCACACACACACACACACACATAAACACAGATTCAAATCAGCCATCTGTGAGTCTTTCCTCTTTTAATTTACATAAAATATTCATGTATGCATGGTTTCCTCCAGTGGAAACTTGGGGAAACCCTGAGCCCCCCGGTTACCAAAACAATACTTAGCGACTAGACTTACTGTACATCCTATCCTTCCTTCCTGCTTGTTTTCTTCCTTCTGTTCTGCTCTTCTTCCCTTTTTAAAGTGAAGACTTCCTGTATTTGCACAAGTCAAAAGTGTGTGATCAATGTGGCTTTCCTAGTCGTATCATTTTATATATATTTTGATATGTATTTTGTTCCAAATCGTCAGTGTAGAACATATTTATCATATTAAAAAAAGCTACAAAACCCCACCACAACAGAATGGTGCTTAGTAATGGGAGAGATGAGAGGATCCTGCTTGGTTTGAGCTTTTGATCTGTGTATATACTGCCTCCTGCTGGTGTGTGAAGCACTGTTTACCTTGTGCTATGCTGCATTGCATATTTCATGCCTTTTATCCCCCCCTGTATTGAGTGCATTTAAAGCGTCACACCTCCAGCCTTCATCCCTCGCCTCTTTGCGGGTCGTTTTAAAGGGAATACCGCTCGGTTTGAAATATGTGTGCTTCCCTTTTTTCCCTGCATGACTACGACAAGATCAATATTTGTCTCACAGACACCAGAGACACATCTGCAGCGTTTGGTATCAGCGAGATGTACAGCCCCAAGCTGCTCCTGTTGGCCGCAAATGGGAGATTGCTTTTTACTGGGTTGTTCGTTTTGTCAATACATTTAAAATACGTCTCAGTGCTGAACTCAATAAAATGCATCCTCTGAAAGTCAGTCTGGCTGTCGTCGCTTGGCCTTTTTATCCATCATTGCCAATTCAAAATTGTGCATAGCAGAGACGTGAGAGAGATGGTTGTGTTTGTTCAGAGAAACAAACTGTCCTAAGGCATTGTTATAAATAATCAGGATTCTCTAAATTCAATTATTCAACAATGGTGTCGGAAACAAAATATTCTCACACATGCTGTAGCCGAGTGTGAGCCAAGTTTGCTTCCAGCTCTTTAAGATTGGAGCGCGTGTTGTTTTTACTAACTTTAAACCATACACATATTTTTTTTTTTTTTCCGTCTAGGTGTCAGAGACTCTGGTTGTACGGAACGGGGATTTCCTCGTGCGTGACTCTCTGACCAGCGTGGGCGACTACGTGCTGACTTGTCGGTGGGATAATGAGGTGCTGCACTTCAAGATCAGCAAGGTCCTGGTCAAATCCAATGAGACCAAGGTACGTATTAAAGCTTTTACTGGCTGTGTGTTTCATCACTTCTTATTAACTAGAGACCTTTTACTTTGTGTCAGTGTAACTAATAACATAACGTATGTTCCGTTTAGGGTGCATCAGTGGTTCACAACCTTTTTTTACTAAAGGGACCCCTTTTCTAGCATTGAGTAAACTGACGACCCCTGACTAAGTGACATATTTTATGGATATTTCGTGTTATATTCAATGACAGTTCAGAACACAGAATGCAATAACTGCAGGAAATTTGTTTAATTTGGATGAAATTCAATTTGGATGAATTTTGAGCAGATTATTTTCGTGAATATCGCATCAGAGATGAGTTTGCTGTTATTTTTTAGGAACCTTTAACACTTTTAATCTGTCTGCATTATGTATATAATTGAATTTTTAACATTTATTCATACTTAATAGGCTGTGGCTCAGAGGGTAGAGCAGGTCGTCCACCAATCAGAAGGTCGGTGATTCGATAACCTGGCTCCTCCGGTCCACATGTCGAAGTGTCCTTGAGCAGGACACTTAACCCCAAATTGCTCCCGAAGGCTTAGCCATCGGTGTGTGAATGAGTATTTAAATTAGATGCTGATGGGCAAAGTTGGCACCTTGCATGACAGCTTATGCCATCAGTGTATGAATGTGTGTGTGAATGGGTGAATGCTGACATGTAGTGTATGTAAAGTGCCTTGAGTGGTCGGAAGACTAGAAAAGCGCTATATAAACGCAAGTCCATTTACCATTTTACCATTTACTTTTCTAAAGCAGGACGGAGCCGTTTAGCAGAGAGGGAAGGCTCTGTGAATATAGCTTGAGTTCAGGTCTTCACCATGCCCTTATCCTGTTTATATCGTCTTCTTTTTTATCGCAAGACAAAAGACAATACTCAACAATACATTAACAGAACAACAAGAGGACAACAAGAACAGTGAATACAGGCCAGTTAACACAATTTCTGTGTCCTGTCTATATCTTTAATAATCCAAAGTTTAAAAACAAGTTTTCTTCACAGAAATGAATGAAATCCTGAGATATAGGCCAACAGTCTATATTTTTTAAAAAGTTGCCTATTACTTCAAATCAAGAAGGCCTCGTGAAGCTTTGGCGACCCCTGCTGGGGGTCGGGACCCCCAGGTTGGGAACCAGTGGTGTATTGAGTCTTGACTACAGTCTTTAACTGGCCTTCATAGACATGAGTGTTTCCCATAGCCTCCTGAATGTGATGCATTTTTAGTGTTGTTATTTGCATCTGTGTTTGGTGAGTCAAGAGGGCTTTCCCATTTCCGAGTTCGTACCTCCTCGATTCCTTTCCTCGACTCCTTTCCTTGCATCCCACCTGAGATGCGAGCAGAGGAGGCGAGGAAGAGATGCGAGGAGAGAGGTAGCGAGGAAATAAAATAAATTCCTCTGAAGCACCGCGTGAAGCGACGTCCGTTTCTGATGACCGCAGCAGCTGATCACAGCTGGATCAGCCGTCAGTCGGCTTTAACAGCTGTTTATGTCTGAACTGTACTAAAACTAATAAAGACACACAGTTATCAGTGGCAGAGCAGCAGTGTTTTCTCTCTGTAGCCTGTTACCTATTTAACAAACACCTGCACATGAATAACAGCCTGCAGTCTGTATTTATACTGTGGACTGTGTCCTGCTTAGGGGACCATTTCTACTGGCACAACACCTTTATATTATTCATTCATTATTAGCATCTGTATCAATTGATATTCTGATCGTGAATTCATTGTTTTATAACACAGAATATGATTACTGTGTCCTTTGAACACTAGAAATGATTTATTAGGCTAAATGTTTCAGGGAAAATTGAAATGATGTAGCTCATATCAAACCGGATGCCGAACATGTGACTGAATGGAAATGATGTAAAACGTGTTTGTTTCTGACAGACAGACTCTCCTACTGTCTCTGACTTTAATAGTATCCTTAATAAAGGTTAATGGGAGAAATTAAAGGTCATGAAAAGAAAACTCTTTCTTATAAATGAATAAAGACGTCATATTCATTTCTATCCTCAGGTGCAGTATGTGTTGGAGTCCGACAGCTTCGACTCGGTCCAGGAGCTCGTGCGGTTTTACGTGGGCCAGCGCAAACCGGTCTCCCAGTCCAGCGGCGTCCACATCTACTGTCCGGTCAGCAGGACTCTCCCTCTGCGCTACCTGGAGGCCACCTTCGCTCTGGCCAGCAGCAAGCAAGGCTCCGCCTACTCGCCGTCTAGTCAGAGGGGAGCGTACATCAAGAGGCGGAGCGTCACCATGACCGACGGGCTGACGACGGAGAAGATGATACCTCACAGGTGAGCCGGGAGAACCGAGGAGATGAGCAGCCAATAATGAAACCCTGATGGTCTCTTTTTTTTTGCAGTCTTCATCATGTTTGATTCTTGCTTTATGTTGTACACATGATCAGTGACTCAGACAGTCCCAGTCCAGTTAGGACACCAGTGGCACCACCAGAACCAGAGCCGGAGCCTGTGCCCAACTGCAGGTTGTGTGTGTGTGTGTGTGTGTAACTAGTGTTGTGTTTGAGCACTAAACTAGTTCACTTTTCCTCTCACATTCCTGAAGTCCCTTCACTTCACAAACACCACTAGCACCTCCCCAAGTGATGAGCATCAAGTCCTCTTAGTTTCTCTCAGAGTGAAGTTGCAAAATGACTTCTTCACTCGCCAATTCTGCACTGGATCGCTCAAGTTTCAAACACAACAAAGGCTGTTTGAAACTTGAATATACAAAGAAGGAGCAGACAAATAATGTTTGTACAGTGGAAATACATTTTAGCCTCATTGGGAGTATGGAAAGGAGTTGAGCAAGCTTTTAAAGCGTGGGACAAAACAAATGCTGCACTGACGCACTGGGATTTAGAAAGCAAAGATGTGTGAAAAAAATGTATTTGGGCATGATTGCTGAAAACATTTTCCAGCACTTAATGCACTAAAAATTGATTTTTGCACCTTAAATATTAGTTTTTATTATTTGCAGTTAATCGCTTCTTAAGAAGCCACACTGTACTACATGCTCTGCTCCTGCTTTAAAGTCCTAACACTGGTTTGAATTCATAAATAACACAAGAATATGAGTGTCACGAAGAAGAAGAATTGTCTTCAACCAACTAAAATGTCTCCCACTTCTCTCTCACCCTGAAATAATTATCATTTGCATCTGTAACGACACCATTCCTGTCATCTCAAACTGATAAATGTGACACCCTGAACTGCACCGCTTTGTGAGGTTCCCCTTCACTGCCTTGACAGCTTTTAAATCCATACCCAAAGATTTTTAACAGCCTTAAAAAATGCTGTGCTTGCAGCCCGTCGACAATCCACCACCATAAAGACGCAATGCGGAACTGTGCGATGAGCATGGACCAGATTCAGGAGTACCGCTGCCCCCTGTCACCTGTCGGGGAAATCCCACTGTCTCCTGCATATAGTGCTAGTAAGTGACACACAAGCATATGAATGAAAAATAAAAGCTCTCCCTTCACATTTTACAAACTCCCCTTTCTCTCTTTCTTCAGTCACCAGGCAGAGGGCCCACTCAAGCGGGCGAGTCCTGGCCGTCGTCCCACCGTCCCCTCAGATGCGCCGCTCCAGCGACCCCCAGCTCAGCCCCTCGGCCGGCAACAACCCTCCAGAGCATCCCGCGCACACCTCTCACTCGGCGCACTCCACGCCCGCCCATCATCCCAGCTACCAATCACATTCCTCAGAAACAGCAGGGAGCTACTGTGACCTCAGACCTTGCCCCGCCGGGCCCCCGAAACCCCCGACGAAGGGCTACGTGGAGCGATTGCGAGTGGAAGAAGGGAGAGTCGATGGAGCGAGGGAGGAAGGAGAGGGGATGTTCAGCGCACCACAAGTGGAGACGGCGTCCTCGTTCAGGCCATCCAGGTACGAGACGAACACACACAGGAGTAGGCTTCATGGTGTTTCCAAACGTAATCTCTTCTTTTAACTTGAGTTAGAGTACTTTATGAAAGGGACTCACAACACAAAGACAGCTTTTGAAGTTTAGTGAGGGAGTGAGTGAGTCTTACCACTATTTCCCTCTTTAGGAAATTGAATTTAGATGAGAAATAGAATAAAAGGAAATTCAGGAGCTAATTCAGGAGCATGTTAAATGCATTGAGGGCTGATAGGGAGTTTGGACTGTCAGAAACAGACAGTTTGACCACTTTCAAATGCATTGTGTGTGGTGCTGGAGTTGCCAACTTTCATCTTGCACAACAAAAAATAATATGCATAACCATATAGTTAGAAAGTTGCTAAAAACAGCACACAACAGATTACGGTGGAAGATACTTCTGCATGAATCTGTCTTGTTTTATTCCTCTCTTTGAGTGAAAAATGGAGAAAATCTGGATTACAGTGATCAAGTTTCATCGTCCATGTGCTAAGGCTGAACGTGCATTTAAGGAATAGTTGTCATGTCCATAGGAAGAAGAGAAGGTACAGAAATATGGCCTAACTTTATGGCTGGACTTTCAGCTGAGTCAAGTTGTTGGACTCAATAAAAATAGAAAAAACTGCTGAAGGGAGCTAAAAAGAAACCGTGTAACAGCTACAGTTAGATCTCATCACTACAGCGGGGTTAATTTAAATTGGTTGTGTTCAAAGGTCAATAGGCCTGCTGACGTTTTGTCATAGATGGCAAAATAGTGGAGTGAGGCAATTTCTTGCAGGCACTGCAGCATAGCTATGAGTGAGCAGAGACTGGAAAATAGACTTGAGTAAACAGCTGATAATCCTGTGGGAAATAGCCCGAGGGCAGACTTTGTGCTGTGGTCAGAGACACAGCAGATACTGTATATTTCATTGGGCTTACGGTGCCATGGGAGAGCACAGCAGATGAGGCTTGTCACAGGAAAATGGACAGGTACACCGAGCTGACAGCAGCTTTGGACATCTAAGCGTCCCCTGTGAAATTTTGCTGCAGAGGGGGATTATTGACAGTGTTAACACTACGGGGGAAAATTGGCAGTTAAGTCAGTAAAGGCGACTTATGTTTGAGGCACCAGTGTGAGCCAGTGACTGACTGGCATGACTAATGTTAGAGCTAGTGTTGAGTGTCACATTGTGTAGAATATATGCTGTGTATTTGGGTTGGTTTGCATATGTATTAGTCCAGTTTGTTGATATGTCCAGAGGCCTTACACCTATGACGGAGGGTTGGGTGGCTGCCATTCAACATGGATGGATTATTGAAAGAGCCTACTGGGCACAGGCACAGGGCCCCCTCTGGCCTTCACCTGGCCATTTCACCAAAATGTCATTCGAAGAGACACAGACACTACAAAGATATGGAAAATTAACTACAAAGAGACACAAAACAATTACAAAGAGACACATTATGACAAAAAAAGACACACAGTGACTACAAAGAGACACATTATGACAAAAAAAGACACACAGTGACTACAAAGAGACACAAAATGACCAAAAAAGACACACAGTGACTACAAAGCGACACAATATGATCAAAAAAGACACACAGTGACTACAAAGAGACACAAAACGACTACCAAGAGACACAATACGACCAAAAAGACACACAATGACTACAGAGAGGCACAAAACAACTACAAACGGACACAATACAACCAAAAAAAGACACACAGTGACTACAAAGAGACACAATATGACCAAAAAAGACACACAATGACTACAAAGAGACACAAAACGACTACAAAGAGACACAATATGACCAAAGAAGACACACAGTGACTACAAAGAGACACAATATGACCAAAAAAGACACACAGTGACTACAAAGAGACACAATATGACCAAAAAAGACACACAGTGACTACAAAGAGACACAAAACGACTACTAAGAGACACAATACGACCAAAAAGACACACAATGACTACAGAGAGACACAAAACAATCACGAAAAGATGCATAATGACTACAAAGAGATGCACAGTGTGTCTTGCTCCTATGTAGGGGCCCTTTTTCATGTCTTTGCCCAGGGACACATTGACTCATAATCCGCCCACTTGGTCCCGATTGCTACATGATCAACATAAAGTCATAAACCGTGATCATCCAGTGGTTTTGTGTGTCATAAACCTCTGGATGAGCCTACCAGGTTTACTAAATATCATGTTGTAACCTATTTATCTTTAACAACATTCCTCTCTTGCACTCTTTGCCAGTGCTCACGCCTCCGTCCTGGTTCAGTGTTTTCTAATATGGTGTAATCATAAACCTGTGCAGGTACGAGTCTTGCCTTATGCCAGCTGAGAATAAGCCTCTGGAGATGTCGGTGCTGAAGAGAGTCAAAGAGCTGCTGGCTGAGGTGGACGCACGGACCGCCGCTAAACACATCACCATGGCCGACTGCACGGTACGCACACACATAAATATATGCAGTTCACATGGCAGCACACACGCTTACACATCACGCATACAAAAGCACACATGCTGACTTGCATAATCGCATACACTAAAATGCCTGTACACATACAGCTAATCTTTTTTTTTCAAACTCTTGGACAGGTGGCTAGAATATTAGGCGTGACCTCAGAGACGCAAAGGATGATGGGAGTGTCCTCAGGGTTGGAGTTGCTGACACTACCACATGGACACCAGCTAAGACTTGACCTACTGGAGAGGTACAAACACGCTTTTTCCCCCTTGGCCTTCCTTTATACATCACTCCCTAACTCCTTCATTAATCCAGCTATTGATTATCTGTACTCTTCTCTTCTTCCCCTCCATCTCTCCTCTTCTCTTCCCTCTTCTGTTCTTATCTTGTAACACATACCAGTCTGCCACAATGTGAATTTTTCCAGAGTGGCTTTCAAAATAGGCTTTGACTCAATAACACCCCCCTGCTTCCCTATCAGCGGCCGCAATTAACATCTATTGATGCATTTTATTGAACAGCGTGTTCTTCTTTTCTCAGGTTCTACACCATGTCTATCATGATGGCGGTGGACCTGCTGGGCTGTACGGGAAGCACGGAGGAGAGGGCGGCGCTGCTCCACAAGACCATCCAGTTGGCAGCAGAGTTGAAGAGCAACCTGGGCAACATGTTTGGCTTCGCTGCTGTGATGAGAGCCCTGGAGCTGCCACAGGTTAAAAGAGACACAGATACAAGTCGTACCATCATAAGCACAAAAACTCCAAATGCATTCTTACATTTTTTGTCACTTATTGCTGTAGATTTCCCGCCTGGAGCAGACGTGGGTGACGTTACGTCAGAGACACACAGAGGGCGCCATTCTATATGAGAAGAAGCTCAAACCTTTCATGAAGAACATGAACGACGGCAAAGGTGAGATCTTAGTTTGCATGTTTCATACAAAAAAATGTGCAAAAGTGTGTATTTCTTTGCAACGCTGAACTCTCCTGTGCTTACAGAGTTGAACGCCCTGTCCAACACTTCCCTTCCCCACATCATTCCCGTCCTGTCCTTATTGGAGCGGGGCATGGCGGTAGGGGATGCGCTGGAGCCCTGGGAGAGTGCGGAGGTGGGAGTGGACGTGGTGATGTACCACCTAGAGGCGGCTCGTACCATCGCACATCACGGGGGGATCTATAGAACCAACACTGAGACCAAACTGCAGGGTAAGGCCGACATGAGACAGCATCTGTGTTGTTTTTATCCATGCTAGCGGCGCGGCTCTATGTATGGCAATGTTGGTTTGTCAGTCTATTGGTCGGTTGGGCATTGGGCCGTCCACCACTTTGGTACATACTGAAAAATGTCAACAATATTCATGGATCCCAGACGAAGAGTCCTAATGACTGTGTGAGTGAGATTTCTCAACAACTATTGGATGGATTGATATTTGGTACACACATCAATGTTCCCCTCAAGATAAATTGTAATAACTTTGGTGATCCTCTGACTTTTCTAGCATTAAAAATTTGATATGCCCAATACTTTGTTTATGACCAAATACCTGCAAAACTAATGACATTTCCCATCAGCCTCAGCTGTACTTTTGTGTTGCGCTAACTAACAAACGTTAGCATGCTATTGCTAACAAACTAAACTAAGACGATGAACATGGTAGACATTATACCTACTAGCGTCAGTTTGTCAGCATTGTCAATGTGACAATGTTGAAATGTTTAGTGGCTGAGGGTGCAGCGCTCTCCCTCAATACTGGACCAGTTTCAAAAAATATTGTCCCCATTGCTCACTTGGACACAAAAACACGGAAAAATAGGGTTCTTTAAGAAATTATGAAATGTTTCTCACGACAGCCTCTTTTGTTCTGCTGTACAGCTGGTATTGTGTTACATCTCATGCTGTTAATAATGATAAGTGTGTTCAGTATCACTGATTTGATGAAATGACCGTGTGTGTGTGTGGCTACCATGTTAACTGTATTGATCCCTAATACCTCCCCAATGGTTCTCAGTTTGAGGCCATTACTGCTTTATTGAACAGCGTGTCAATAGCTATCAGCTCACATCTCTGTTTCCTGTTATAACTCGCTATCGATCAGCTTGACCTCAGTATGCTCCCCTCATCAACATTTATACGAGCCAAAGTTGAAACGCTCACTTCATACAGTTGTCGAAATTGGTTCAACCAAAGATGTTTATGTTCAAAAGCTACCTTTAGTTCATCTAAAGGGTCAGGTTAGGGAGTTTAAATTGTTTAAGTGAGCATTTCAGCATGGATTTTCATTCTTTACCTTGGGAGCTACACGTGTGACTGAATAATCTCATTTCAAAGGTCCACTTTTCAGAGCTTTCAAGCTCATCTCACTGTCTTCACCTGCAAATGGAAGTGGCTCCAGGTGTCGTCCCGTGACCTGGAGTGTGGCAACTCTGTCACATGATGATAAGTGGTCATACATAAGGGAGAAGATCGCTGATGACAGTCATGAAATATGGTTGAAAGGCTAGTTAGTGGACCTCTGAGTTGAGATTACTTTGTCACAGAATGTTGATAGATTTGGACTTTCAGCACTAATTTGTTAATTACCTTTTTTACTTTTTAAGTTTATTTTTCTTTCAATTATGACTTACTTTTTGCTTACCTTTTAACATGCATTTGGCAGTTTAATCAATTTAATTTTTCTCTAATTATTTAGTTATTTGTTACAGTATTATTTATATGGTAATATTCCAAGTGCTTTTTATGAAAAATATCCAAATATTTTCTGATGTAATATATTTATTATATACATTAAGTTAGTTAATTTAAAAGTAAGTAAGGAAGCAAAATGTATTTATATAGCACTTTTCACAGACATAACATCACAAAGTGCTTTACAAGATCATTTAAAAATATATATATATATTATTAGTTATTATTATTCATTAGTTGACAAAATCAGTTAAGTTTTACTTTTTTTCCACAGTCTTGTTTTTATTTTATTATCCAATTATGGGATTTTTATTAACTTTTCTTCTAGGGCTGCCATCTCTGCCATCTCTTTGTCGATTAGTCAACTAATTGGTCGTTTTGGTCTTAGTCGACTTATATTTCTTCAGTCGTTTTGTTGTTTTTTATGCTTTTTTTCATGCTGAATGACTTATTTCCAAGAAACTTATGATCACATCTCTGGTAAACACCAGATTTAAAGTGGTGCTTTTGTGTGATTCTTTGTGGAGAAACTCAATTTTACAGATCCGTCGATTAAATCAACTAATCAATTAGTCAACAAAATCGTAACAGTGTTAGGAATTTATTTTTGGTCGAGGAGCATTCTACTTTTTTTGTTTTCTGTTAACCATAATTATGGGTGTCATCTGCAAAGAGTAACACCAACTCCTCTCCTCTCCTCTCCAGGCTTCCAGGAGCGAGCAGAAATACACGAGATCTTCCAGACAGAGTTTCAGATGCGTCTCCTGTGGGGCAGCCGCGGCTCCGAGGGCAGCCAATCGGAGCGTTACGAGAAGTTCGATAAGGTCCTCACTGCTCTGTCGCACAAACTGGAGCCTCCTGTGCGCCACAGCGAGCTATAGCACCTGCCCCAACACCCAACGACATCGCCAAAACACACCCATCTGCACTCACCACTCATTGTGGTACGGTCTTGTTTTGCATTGCAAAGGATGATGTGGAAGAGTCCAGCGTGAACACTGGGAGAGGGGAGGGGAGGGGAGGGGCGAATGAAGAGGCAGCTAATGGAGCATGTGCAGTGAGCAATACAGAAAAGAGGGTCTCACTTAAAACACGTGTTGCACTGAATGTGGACATCTCCTTCTGTTCCTCCATGTCCAAAGGCGTTGAAGAGGAGACAAGCTAAGTGGAAAAGAAGATGGTGGGAGGTGGGTGACAAACAGTGACATGTGTACGGTGCGTCCCGAGGGCCAAACAGAGCTGCAGAGTTTGGCTTTGCTCCGAGAAAACACAGACTCTCTTTTGTTTCAAACAACTGTTGTCACACACTGTAGCAGAAATGCTAACAATAACTTACATCGCTCATATATAGATGTTTTGTCTGTGTGAGCGAGTGTGTGTGTGAGTGTGTGTATGTTTTACATTCCTTCATTTTTGTATGTTATTAATCTTTCACATATTTTTTTTGTCTTATTTATTTGTTATGATCAAAAGATCTCTAAACATCATGGACGTTGCTTCACCAAACTCGTGAGAATCTGTCAGTGCTCATTCTGAGGGAGCCATGTTCATAAAACTTCATTAAATATGTATCAAGCAGTCCCATTGAATCCCATTAAAAATGTATCAGGCATGCATTAATAAATGTATCAGAAATGAAACATTTGCAGAAGTAACGCAGCAACTTCAATATGAGGGCTTTGCGAGTTGTTAAAAATGTTCAGAGGACAAAGCGACTTCCCGCTGTTGTAGCTGTTTGACTAATACATTTGATAGTGTGTGTCTTGTGCACATGATTTTGCTTAAAACGACATTAAGAGATGGATGAAAATGGGATTTATGCTCTTTTTAAATTTAGTTTAAGCAATGTTTCACTTAGTATATCAACATTCAGTTTGTAAAGTTGCAGAAATAATTGAAATGGTTGATGCATGCAGATATAAATGTTGTACCAAGTCAAATGTTGCTTTAAACTACTAATTTAAATATAACAATGTGTCAAACTTGTCAAACTCAAATAATATGCAGATGATACAGTGAAGATCTTTCAGGCCTGTGGATAATCTTGAATGACACCAAACAGACGAAGAGAAGTCATTCATCTTTTTTTCCAGTTTTAAAACCAATGAATGATAAAAGAAGTTTCCAAACGGAGTCAAATAAGGACATGTTGACCACAGAACTGCTACACAGAATGTCTTTTTAGTTTTGAGTTTGTGTTTCAGCAATCAAGCAAATCCTTTTATTGCTATAGGATTACATTTTGTGTTAAATCATTGCTGTATTAACAGCATGTGGGCCTGAGAGGGCTGGAGCCAACTCTCAGAGCTATGCAATCATTTCAACAAAGAGCTGAGACCCCTGAGGAACAGACACCCATTCACAATATCCACTTTTTGCCCCTTTTTTAAATGTATATCCTTTGTTTTCTCTAACCCTATCCAAACCGAAAATCTATATATGAACTAAAGTCATATCCGATATCAATCAATCAGCAATTATTCTAAAAATATCCTTCTAGAGAGTTGCATATCAGAGATTCTTAAATGGATGTTTGATTGTCTTTCTTGTATGAACCTGTACAGATCAGTTCATGAGGTGAGGAGCCATGTGCCAGTTCCCACTGTGGTCCAACAGGGGGCGACCTTTAGTCAGCAAAAAATACTGAATCATTAATTGTAATACAATATAACAGGAAGACACACAAAATAACACATTTATTGTGTGTGTTTTGAGACCAATGTTTGATATCAATGTTATTAGATATCAAACCTACCGGTTTAGGTTTGATATCTGAGAACACTTATGATGAAAAAGTGATGATGTAAAATGTTTTTATTTGTTGAATGCTGTACAGGAATGCTCCGACAGTGTGTGGATTCTCCTGTTGTTGTTTCTAAATAACGGGACTGTGTGAGGCGAACGTGAAGAGCAAAAAAGACAAGAAATGTTTCAGGACTGATCTCATGTTTTTTTTACGTATACTGTACATAGCAATTCACTTTTTTTCAAATAAAATGATTGCTTGTGTCTAAGAGTTTGGTTTCGTTACAGAAAAAAACCCCATAAATGTAGGCTAGATTTGCTGGTATCAAATCCCACCAAAAGACGTAAACCAACTGATATAGTTTATTCTTCTGTGACTTAGACCTCAGTTGTTGTCCAAAAACAAGGAGCTTAGTGGTGGAAGAAGTACTCAGATATTGTACTTAAGTAAAAGTAGCAATACTACAGTGTAGAAATACTATTACAAGTAAAAGTCCTGTATTCAAAATCCTACTTAAGTAGAAATACAAAAGTATTATCATCAAAATATACTTCATTTCAGCAACATTTGTGTTATATTACTGGATTATAATTATTGATACATTAATGTGTACATTACTGTAATGCAGCTGGTGTATGTGGGGATAATTTACTGTACGTATATACTGCTAGGTAAGTAAGGGATAATGTACAGCGAGCCGGTCATTGTTGTGAAAGAATCCCCAACAGGGCGATGCTGCAATGACCGGCTAGCTGTACATTATCCTGCTTATTACACAGCTACTTACTGAAGAAATCAATATTTTGAAACAAAAAAGGTCCGCCAGAGTCCAACATCAGAGCTGCGCCCATAGCAACAGTCTGCTTTACATAGCAACGGTCTGTTATAGGGAAATAACAGACCGCAGAACACCTTGATTGTCCAATCAGAATCGAGTATTCAACACAGCTGTGTAATAATCCATAATAATACATCATAATTTATTTGTTGATTTATATTTTGTATAATTAATCGGAATCTGCAAAGTAACAAAAACATTTAGTGGAGTAAAAAACTATATGCACCTCTAAATTGTAGTTGAATAGTGGAGTAGAAGTATAAAGTAGAATACAATAGAAATACTCAAGTAAAGTACTTAGAAATTGTACTTAAGTACAGTACTTGAGTAAATGTACTTAGTTACATTACACCATTGAGTTGCACCGGCATATTCCTTCATTACCATGAACACTTTTTAGTCAATCCTACATTAACATATTTACTGACAAAGCCTGGGGAAGTAGAAACTATTTAGAGACTGACAACACATCGTTGTCTTTTCATGCTGATAATGATTATTAGAAAAATTAAATAAGAATAAGAAATAAGAAACATATAGATGATTGCCAGACTCATCATTTAAGCTATATAAACACAAATGACTTGTCTCTATCCTTGTTTCAGTAGAAAAAGACACCAGTTCCTAGTTGGCAACAACTTGTTTAGAATTTATTAGCATTTAAAAGGTTAAAGAGCCTTCTCTTGCAATGCACACTGGTAGCCAATAGGTGGCATCATTTCACTATCAAACCAAAGCTGACCCTTCTCATATATTCACTTTTCAGTGATCCCTCCTTTAGCCAACTGAACATCCTGGTTCCTTGTCCAGTTTAGGTGGCAAGCAGTCCTGAGTTTTAATGGTTCCTTCCCAGGTAGACCAAAAGATCATCCTCAACTTGGATCATGCCCCCTCTTGAGCACTTTGGCTACTCTATTAAGTGTTTTCTAAATGTTCATTATGCATAAAAACCTGCATTGCATCTTGTGTTGAACTGAAAATGCACCGTATGAAGTGAGCATGCGTGTTGCGTGAAGCATCACACATTGTTTCGCAGACAGACCCACGGTGGTGATGGCGGTGGGAGGGAGACAAAGACAGATGGACCGTGTGTGTGTTTCCATGCATGTGTGTGTGTGTGCATGCGTGTGTTTTCGTATCAACGTGTGCTTTTGTCAACATGTGTGTGTATGTGCGCCTCAACACAGATGTTGCAGGGATACTGCTGTTGCTCTTGCTGCTTACCCCCTTCATGAAGGAGGCAGTAGTGCGGCCTGGCAGCTGTTATACTGAGGGGGGGGGGTCCAGTTTATTCCAGGTGAAAAGATTTCCTGGGAAAAAACAGAAAGTAGAAGAATGAAGAAATGAAATGAACAAAGCTGTAATGTAGAACAGAAAACACAATAGAATCAAACAGAGTAGAGCAGAATAGGATGCCACAATAGAAAATTATCATTCGCTCTGCTCTTTGTCTCCCCTCTTCATACAGTTCCATAGGCGTAACATGTTATGGATGTAATCTCTAAGAGGATTCTCTCTGCTTGGTATCATGGTACATGTTAATTTCAGCGCTTTATGTTCCTTATTGAAACAGACCCAAGGTCTCCCAGGCCTGCCAGCCAGCCAACCAGCCAGCCAACCGTCATCAATTCACCCCTAATCTCTCCCCCCAGTCCTTTTATAGCTAATCCATTGTGTGGGTCATTGTCATCTGATCATGTGTGACCCCGGGCTGCTCTATAGCTGGTGCCTGGCAGCGTAGCGCTGACTTTTGACGTTCATCGGTGGGAAGATATGGAACTTTTGAGAGGCAGAGACGACCGAAGTTCGGGTGGGATACAGGTTGGAGACAGCCAACAAAATAACAGGGAAAAAACATATTTGTCACGTCAGAAGTCACCACTACTCCTTCACAGAATTAGATAGTAGTCTGATTAAAAATAAACTAAGAAAACATGTTTGTCCTCATGAATCAGGTAGTGAATCCCAATTTTAGTTAATCTGATGTGGAGAAATTCTATTTTAAAGCGCATATGAATATTGGCATTGGATGATGAGAGCACATTCTTTTAACTGTAAATTTCAAGCATTTATAGACATGAGATTGAGCATGTCTGCAAAGGTTAAGGTTAAGATGTATTTAACATCATCTTCAACTGAATATATATATATATATATCTACACAAGAAGTCCATCAGAGCACAACAGAAGCGCGGCTGTATATGCACCTCAAGGCAGCTTAGCAAAATGTGACGTGACACCCAAGTGATGGTGTGATCATTCCTGGATAACTCATGAAACGTACAGCCATAACAATCCCACCCACACGCCCCACCTTCTGCCTCTTTGCCTCCCTCTGAGCTCGCCCCATGACAGTATATACTCCCTCGTCCCAGAACGAAAGGCCGCAGCCACTCATCATGTCTTCATCATCTTTCAAAACTTCCACTGCGGCCTCCGCCATCAAGAGGACCCCCTCGTTTTCCCGCCTGCCTCCCCACCCACCACCGACGCCTCACACTCTCCCCTCGCCCCCGCCACGCCAAGGCCCCTGGTCGATCTGTCTATCTGCCCCTGCACTGACTCCTCATTAACACATGAATGAAGACAGGGAAGGGCCCGCTAAGGCTTGGACGCCAACAGAAGGCAGCGGATTTGCAATTCAAACCTCTGACCGACCACCTCCCACCCCCCACCTCATCCTCCCCGGCCCCGTATACTGGGACCGGAGCTGTCACCAGTATGATTGAGGATGTATGTGAGGAGGGAGAGAGGGATAGAGAGAGACAGATGTGCATTCACACACTCATGTCAGGCCTCTGCACACTTTCATATTGACAGACACAATGCAAATACATGCAGACATGCACATGCACAGGGCGTGTGTATAGGCTACTAATGACTTTCCAATATAATGATTTTCTAAAATAAAGTTAAGTCCAAGGGAATACCAGTTCATAAATGGGTGCACTGTCACACAGAATCAGTTACAGAGATGCTTACGGTTTCCAAACTAAACATGGAGAAGCACCAGAGCTGGAACTAATGTCCAGAGGATATTAGACTATACAGTATATTATATATTAGACCCATTTTAACCACCTTTAAATCCAGAATAAAAACACCATCTTGTTCTCCTATCCTGTATTTATATACAATATATGTTCTTAATGTTTTAATTTAATTTTCTATTCTTTAATTTGTTTGTTTTTTATGCAGTTTTTCTTTATTTTTATATGATTTCAATGCATTATGTAAAACATACTTAATTTACTTTGAAATGTGCTATACTAATAAACTTTCTTTGCCTTGTTATAAAGGAGTTGGTATTTACAATGTTGATTCTGAAATTCACCGAACAACTTAACATTTTGTGCAGAACAGAGCTCAGTCTAAAATGATTACATGTTCAAATTAAATAACGTGAATCTACAACTGAAATTGAAATTCTGAAAACGTTGTAAATAAAAAGCCAAATCAAAATATCTAAAGAATTTGCTCAAAAGCTCCTTATCTCCTCATATTGAGGGCAAATATATCAATATGAAATATAACACATCAAATAAATAAAAGTAATTGAGCAACAAAAAAGACGGAAACTACTCTGTAAACAAATTGTTAACAAAATGATTAAATTGGCAAATGTATAGAGATAATTGCATAAACACAATTTTAAATATTTATATATACATTAGTGGAGGCTATACAATTTGGTAGTATGCAAACAATTCTATTTTATTTCATTCTGAATCATCACACATCAATTGTAAACCTGTATAACATGCTTTAGCAATACTGTACTTGAGTATGGTCATGTCAATAAAAGACATTTGGGAAATTATCAATTAAATAACAAATTATTATCATTATTATTATCATTATTATTGTTATTGTTATTATTATTATTATTATATAGCCTTTTTGCTAGTTGACTTTGTAGTTTCACATATTACTTCACATCCTTCAGGAAAACAACTAAATAAGTTTTTTTTATTGTTGAATTTACATTTATTCATTTCATTTCATTTCAAAATTTATTTCAAACATGTAAAATAAAAAATAAAGAAAAAAGAAAAAAATAAAGAAAAAGAGAATGATCATACCAACAAGTGGACAGTCAGAAACAAGTAGTATTTACATACAATGAAAAGCATAAGAAAAATAAATTGTCAAACACTTGATGCCTTGATTTACATATTCGCAAAGGAGTGAGAAGAAGTATAAACTTATTTAATCCCACCCCTTCTCCATAAGTCAATTATTAATTATTAACCAGCTTCCTTATTGAGCCATACATATACTCTAATTAAATTTTCCTTATTATTTATAATTATTCTAACGATAATTATTACCTTTAATCTGTGTCATACAAAAATATAGATTAAATTGTATTCATATAATTTACAAATAAAAAAATGCCAACATCATTATCATAAATGTATTATATTAAAAACAATACTGTACTTGATTATGGCCATGTCAATAAAAGACATTTGGGAAATGATCAATTAAATAACAAATTATTATCATTATTATTATTATTGTTGCTATTATTATTATTATTATTATTATATAGCCTTTTTGTTAGATGACTTCGTAGTTTCACATATTACTCAACATCATTCAGGAAAACTACTAAATGAGTTTTTTTTTATTGTTGAATTTACATTTACGAATAAAAAAAATGCCAACATCATTATCAAAAAAGTATTATATTAAAAACAAAAAAAATATTTGTTTACTGATTATACCAAGCCTCTTTTCTTTCTTTCTTTCTTTTACATCATGTGTGCTCTTATTGTATCAAAATTGTATCAACATACGTCACTTCCGACTTCCCCTCTCCACTACTTCCTGTGTGTGCCGACAGTATGGCAGCGTCCACAGAGATCCACCTGGAGTTTGGGTAGGCGACTTTAAACCTCTCTATTATGGTGTAGTTTGCCTCTTTTGGTGTTCTGACAGCAGTTTTGCAGAAACAAGATGTTAGTTAACCTCTGTATTAGTTTGTTTTTGCATCGTCAGCCTTCGTTCATGTAAATAAAGACCTTAAATCAGAGTGACAGCTGCTGCCTGCTAGTTTAGAGTTTGTTTATATGAGATATATCCACCCTCTTGTGGTCGCTTCTTCTCTCTCATGTGACAGGGATAGAGACAGGTTATATGTTGGCTTAACACGTTTTAGAAAAGAGGAAACCAGAGAGAAAAATACTCATATAACAGTACACAGTAGCAGCACTGAACAGAGCTGACTTTAACATCTTCTCTTTGTAACCATGCTGCACTGTGCAGCATGTAACACACTGCAACTGTGAGGTTATATCACTCTCCTCCACGACCTACCAGCACATCCTGGGTAAGACTGGTGATCACCTCTCCCGTTTCCTCCTGCAGCTCAGCCAGATGTGCAAAGTCTGTCTGGCAAAACATGCCAGCAGGGATCTGACTGAACATAATCACATAATCAATAACCTGCAAAACAAAAGGAAAACCATCTCCATCAAAACTATAAAGCTTAGCCTAAATTTGGACGTACATCACAAAAAAAAAAAAAAAAACGAGGACTTGATTTGAGCTTGGCTGCTGTGAGAATAGACTTTTCAATAACACAATAAGAATGACAGCAGCACATGGGTGGCGCTGGTGGAGGATAAGTTTATAGTCCTTTTTCATGGTATATATAATTATATATCATTCTATATATTTATTTTTATTTTATGGGTCCCATAGTTCCCTAAAAGGAACTGATATGTTACAGTAATTTATAGGAAGAAGGTCTTTTAGTTAGCCAGTGCACAGCAGGTCAGAGAAACATGTAAAAATGTGACATTTGTCTGCAGACAAGCCTACAATTTAACAAATGTGGGTAATAAAGTTTCCAATAATAAATATTTTCTTGGGTTTAAATGTCAGTTTTTCTAGTCAGTTAAAGAGACTGTTTGTAAGAATCAGAAATGCTTGTTAACAGCGACACCTGTGGCCGTTAAGTCAACGAAAGTCAGCGTCGGGCTCGCGCTTGTGCTCGCTCTACATAGACATGAACGAGCATCTCTCAAAACAGTGAGTCGACACACGTCAGCTAAAACCAAAATATCACTCTATATTTCACCTGCTTGGCAGTAATGTTAGCTGACCAGACGAAGGTCTCTCCATGAATCAATGCTGATCCTAGTGTTGGCTTTTCCTGCTTCAGCCTCCTGACTGCTGTCGGAGGAAACAGGGAAGACACCGGCACCCGGTCGGAGACAATAATGTTTCTCCCTGTCTTCACAAGACACGGAAAACCTCTGTTGGTCTGGAGGAGCTGCAGCATTTATTTCTGCACAAACGTCCACTGTACATTCACTAGATACTCTCAGAGCTACGAAGTCTTCTGCAGTGTGCGCGCATGCTCGTGAGGTGGAGCGAGCATGCGCTCCACCTCACGAGTGAAGGCAAGCAGGCAGCGGAGCAGAGTACAGCAGAGACTCCGGCCCTGGAGACCAAAGCTACGGTCTCCCCAGCGTCCTCCGACCGCGGCCAACACTGTTTTGCAAGACGGGCTTCACTAGATACAACTTTGTGGTTTTGGTGCTTCCGTGTAGTTTGTGTTGGAGTCTGAGTCTGAACAGCGTAGCCACACGCGAGTGCGCACATATGCGAGCACGCATATGGGAGCGCGCATGGGACACCGACCCGGGTGATTTATACGTGTAAGAAGTTACAAACAATCCCTTTAAGATTTTGTGCCGTTCTTTCAAGAAAATTCCTTGAAAGAACGGCTCAACAACTGTTTGTAAACTCAACACGACTGACTAAAAAAATCTAACAAACGATTTCAGAACTTTTTCAAAATGACCATCTCTTCAAGTTCTTGCACCCCAAAAAGTCTTGTGGTCACTGTGAAAGAACCAAAAGAAATCATGCACACTGTTGATCACTTGTACTCTTTTTTTATTAACAACGTTTTAGTCCACAGACATTTGTCAGGTACAATTCATACAATCAAACTGCACCCATATCAGTTCCTATACTTCCTGCCAAATGACCTACAGTTCTTTCCAGGAAACTTCCCAAGAAAAAAACATTAGGAAATGAAATTAAAGTGTTACCTAATTTCAAACAATTGACCAAGTAATGGATAAAATATCCAGACAAAAATGTCTGTTTTTGGCTAATCCAGTGAATTAAATACCTGACAGTTCAAAGTACTTAATACAACATTGTCTTGAAGCTCAGAGACATGGCAGACTTAAATCATCACTCAAAGTTTGCTTATAAAGACTTGACTTGGTCCTGCTCCAGAAGACTTTAAACAGCTGTGTGCTTATGTGACTTCACAGTTTGGTCACCATGATGCAACATCCTCCACTGATCTTATTTGTGGAGCAGCAGTTTGTACACCTGGACAGCTTAAACCTTCTGCCAATACGTCTTAATGGATTCTTTCAAGACCCAGAGTTTCCTCGCTGAGACACACATAATATACAAAACCTTTCCCCTTGTATGGCCAAACCGCCCCAGGCTCAGAGTGATGGATACCAGGGATAAATGAGTTTTATATATTTAATCCTGCAACCTGTTTAGGCCACTTAAATGTATGTGTTCTTTATCTGTACAGGTGTTTTATCCAACTCTTTTTTTACTTTCTCTAGTGGTGGAGCAGAGCTGCTTTTTAATGGTGTGAAGAAACATCATGTGACTCTTCCAAACCAGTCCGAACCTTGTGAGTATCACCTGTCTGTGCCTGTCAGAATGAGAGCCTTATTGTGAAACTGATTTTATTTCTTTAAAATAACAGCCGATTAGACTGTTGTCAGGCCATTAAATAGGCGTTATCAGTCACTATAAGCCCCATAGATGTGGGTCAATAGGGGCCTACTACACCCACTAGTAGGTTTTATCATCTATTCACATGGTAGATCACTGAAAGAAGGTATAAAAGAACACGACAGTAACCTCTAGCGACCGTGGATTATGACAGGAGCAGAAGCGGAAGTCAGGCGCTGTAGTATAGACAGCGTGAAACTCCGTGAGGGAGGATGTGTGGAGGTTGGTGATGATGGATGGGACACCAAACACAGGATTTTCACCCAAGACCAACAATTTGTAGATGTCTTTGAGTTAGTAGTTATTTTAACCGAAAACACAATCTTTATCCCTAAACTTAACCAAGTGTTTTTTTGTTGCCTAAACCTAAAGAAGCCTTTTGGTTTGTATTCAAAACGTGATGTTTCATTCAGTTTTACATGTTAGAACGTGTTGCTTTGAAGTTTCACTTTCACTTTTACAACGTAGTAGGCATAGTAGGCCCCTACTGACCCACATCTATGGTGCTTATAACGACCGTTAACGCCTATTTAATGGCCTGATAACAGTCAAATGAAAGTGAAAATAGATGCTGTGTTGACAGTGTAAGAGACTGTAGTGACACAATGTCAGATAGCTGCATCTCAGGATGAGAAATGTTCCTAATGACTTTTGTGTTTAGAGTTGTCACTTAAAGGACCTGTCCAGTGTTTCTGCAAGCTTTAGTCCATTTACTGCAAATCACATCCAAGACATCAGAAATCTCAGCTGCCAAATGACAACTTTTTGCCGCACAGACTTTTACATTTAACTTTAAAATCGTGTTCACAACATCCATTTGTGCATGTTATTTGTCGTCATGTGTTAATATTCTAACAGGACCGTTTAGTTAGTGCAATGTGGTCAACCAACCCTCGGTCCACTGGCACATGAACGCATCACCTTTGCTGACCTCTCAAATAAATCCATGTTTTTAGCTGCATTACCATGTGATGATGATGTTATTAATGAACTAAATTAAATTTAGATATGAGGTTCAGTGTGATGGATTACATATCAAGTTTACCCTGGTGTACTGAAATGAATGGAAACCAATGGTTTCCTGTCAGGTAGGATGGTTTGAGGAGAAACCAAAGAATCCGTCACACTGTCGATCACTTATATTCACTTTATTAATGACGTTTTGGTCTTTTACATGATTGACAGTGTGCAGGATTCTTTGGTTTCTTCACAGTCAAGAGTTTGTGATCAAGAGAATAGAAATATCATGGATAAATTGCGTAAAAATGCAAAGGCATCAGCATTGTGCTGATTTCACATAATTACAGCCATTATCTCAAAACATTAAACGTGATGCAAAGAATCTTTTCTTTTTATATCATAATGGCCAAACATTAGCCAGGAAGTCTGTGAAAAGGTTGCCTTTCTCCCCTTTTCCCCTAGGCCCTGTTCCCCAAAATGAACTGTGTTTTTGTGTCTGCTTAATTATTAATTTCAGTCCAATGTTTCAGTTTATTTGATGCATTAACAATTAAGGTGTATAAATTGCACAAGCTTGTTTAGTTTGTTTGTTTTATTGGTTCATAGGAGTTTTGTTGTTCTGCCTAGGATGTTGAGGTAGATCAGTTGTTCAACGCCTCAATCAAGGAAAGTGCCAACAAGTTTGCCTAATTATTAGGGATTGGTTGTGATTTTCCGATTTTTCAAATAGTCGTTAAATCATAAAAAATCGACTACTACCGATAAAACGTGTGTATGGTATGCGGCGATTTTCGAAAAACAATCGACTAATTCCCAGTGATTATCAAATCGTATTTTTCTGAGAATGCACATTCCTACTAATTATGTCCTCTTAATAGGGAGAAGCTGGGCCCTGTTCATTTGTAAGATAGTTAAGATAATCCTGCAGTAAATGACACTCTATGTCTAATCGTTGGTGTGCCCATAGATAGATAGATAGATTGAGATGTCAGCAGTAACTCAGAGATCTTGTATTAATGGTATGTTCATTATTCTGTGTGAATTTGGATGCTTGCTCGGCTTAGCTCACCCTATACTTACGTACCTGGACAGGTGGTTAGGTTAAGTTGGGTAAAATCCCATTCACTGGAGTAAGGGAAGGGGAGAAAGGAGTTGTCAGCTTGCTGTGAGGCTGCAGCTTTCTTTTGTTTGGTGTTCCTTTAATTCAAGTTAAATGTAGTTTTATTTAATTCCCCAGGTTTTCGTTAATAAATGCCACATTATTGCACTACTCCTGCTTATCGAACCGGTTCTTCAACATCCCTTTTTTTTAAAGTTTTCTACTACCAAACCACCTCATCTGCCCTTTATATGGGATGGCAGCACTACAATGTATCTTAAGATGCATTATCTCCTTTACGAGATAGACATTGTAGCTAGAGCTCAGGCCTCTGGTAGCGAAATATGAACAATATGGAAATTAATTTACATTAGGATTTTTGGAGGGAGGGTGGTGACACATCTTGCAATCTGTGGCTTGTGATATACCTTTTTGTTTTTCTTCAGGGCTATATCTATTTAGTGTAGCGGGCATAGCACTGCTGCAACAACATATAATGGAGACACGTGTTGCTCCAAAAAAGCAGCCACTAGTTTATTTAAATTGACAGAAAATTGTGTCTTTTAAAAACACTCTTACATTATAACAGCTGATGTAACACAACAATGTTATAACAGAACATTAGAGCTTCAGGTTTATTTGAACCAATATGCCATATTTTGAGGTTTTGTTGACATTATGCTATAATATCATATCATACAACAGCAAAATCTAGTAGTCAATATTCAGTGTTGATGCAAGCTCTATTATTAACCCATTTAAATCCAATGTAAATAAGCCTTATAATCCTTTTTATTTGCACTTCTCTGTATATCCTGTAAGCCATTATCCTCCAATCACTTCCCCATTTCTTCTCTCTCTCTCTTCACCTCCATCCTCACTTCTAAACTGACCCTTTCGACCTTTTTCACTTGTGAATGTGGCCCACTGTTAATGCCAATGTGTGTATTTTGAACGGAGGTGGTAAAGGGGGGCAAAAAGGGGAAGGTAATGTTTTTTTCTGTGGGTCGCAAAAAGGGTGACAGAGCTTCTTCTTTTTTTTTTTTTTGGTCTGAGATCATTTCGGCTGACTAGGCGGAGCGTGTGTTCATTTCTCAGTTCATAAAAACTTCTCCCACCTCAGGATCCAAATTGATTAGATTTTATTTTGCTGTGGGATTCGGGCGCCTTCCAATATGGGTCACTAACTCAGCATGGGGGAGTCGAGGGAAAACCCGCCCCACAGCCCGGTTTTATTTCCCAAACCCTGCTCAGGACCCGGGTCATTGAGAAAATAAGGAGAGGAGAATGGAAGTTGCCTCGAGGTTAAAATGTCTTGTGGGTTTATATTTATATATATATGTGTGTGTGTGTGTGTGTGTTACGGAGAGAGGGAACAAACGAGAGAAATATGTGTCTTTGACTAAACAAAGGGTGTTCATCCATGGCGCTGATGTTACCACGACAACAAAAAGACAAAAGTTGACCAGAATAGGGAATGTCAGCCAGATATGACCTTTCTGCACCAGCCGACCTGAGTGTATATGTGTATATGTGCGTGTGTATGTGTGCGGTTTTGCAATGTTTTGTGCACAAAGTTCATAATTTTAACGCCACAGGAGCACTGGGACATTTTGACATAACATTTCCTGGACGTATTAGCTCACTGTGAGCTGAAGTCTGCTGGACTGGTTGTGTGCGTCTGGCAGGTTTGCTGATCCTGAAAATGTCGCTCCGAACTAATTTCGCCTCACACATCAGTGTGTGTGTGTGTGTG